>RJWJ010003636.1:0-84025 GCA_004363605.1 Indri indri
ACCTGATTACGTGATATCAATTCCAAAGACCTACCAGTTGTTAGAGACCAGAGGTACTCAGAAGCCATCAGGATGCTTGACTTGCCAAAAAGAACCATCCCCATAGGCCTGGTGTTATCTGCCCCCATGAAGTTAAGCACTTTCAACTGGATGACCTGTTGAAATAGAAGGTTCTTAAAACTGAAGAACAAGGAATGAGCCCATTATAACCTCATGGGTCTACTGGCAGAGGGCAGGGTCTTGTAGGTTTGGGAAAGAAGGAAGATAGGTTTTGACCCTGCCCGACTCCTACTAGCCACTCCTGTGCCCATGCTTGGACCAATTTCATCCCTTCCACCTCCTTCTCACTTCAGCTCCCTCCCTCACACATACACTTCTGCAAGCTAAACCTTGTGTAGGGTCCATGATTAATCCTGACCTGAGGATAAAAGGAGGAAAGAGTTGGCCCTAACTTTACCCTCTGAAAGGTAGCACCTTTCTCCAGGATCTCTTTCCCTCCTAGAGCAAACTGGTCTGATAGGATCTGATAGGGTCCAAAGACGGAAAGAGCCTGGACCTCTGAAAAACCAAAGGGAGAAGAACTTCCATCAACTCGCACTGAAATTTACTTAAACAAAGAACAAATATGACCTGTGCTAATTCACTGAGATGCAATTTATTAATTGCTAACAAACTATAAAATAATGCACTTCTCTTTTCCTGGACCCCCACCAAGCACCATCATCTAGCCGGCATGACATATGTGCTGTCATTTCAAAAGCCATCCTACCCTTTAGAATCTTCCTCAATCGTTAGTCTTCCTTTTACTTCTCGCAGCTCTCCACTGCCCATTGAAAAGTTGGCCATCGCTCCACTGTGTGATGTGGTCAGTAAGAAATGAAATGAATCAAAGCTCCTGGCTGTGGCCCAGCAAGCCTGTCACAAGTACAGCCAGTCTTAATTGATGGAGGCACTTACTGAGTCTCTAAATTAAAATATTCGATTTGAGCCACATGACATCCTAGATCAGTCTGACCCCTCTCTGGAGCTCAGAGGTGGTGACATCAGAATACAGCAGGCAGTGGATAAGTGCATCTCTTCTGTAATTAAGGTCCTTCCTCATCCTCCAGGGAGTAATGCCAAAGCTGTGACTTGAGACACAGGGCAGATAAAATTTTAATTGCAAACATGTAGGAGGAGGCACAAGGTATTAGCTGCACTGCTTGCCTTACTCAGACTTCAAGAAGGTGGCATCTAAGGGTTGATGGCTCTATTAGTATTCTGACTGTGCCTTCCAAGCCTGTAATGTTTGCAGAACTCTCTCACTAAACACACAGTTAAGAAGAGAAAAAGGTGCCCAGTAGATAACAGCAATGGGGCTCGCAAATGTTGATAACTTATAGGATTAGGGATGTGTTGTCTAGGCAGAGTCACTATTATTAAGCTTGTTACATTAAGCCTGGCTGGGCTGAATGCTTATTACCTAATTCTATCAAGCACAGAGCACCCCACTCCCCCAAAAGTCATACATTGTCTTAAATTTGTTCCCTTCAAAAATGTCCAGATGAAGATACTTACTGGGCTAATCTGCAAATGTGTTATCTTTTAGTATATCAATGGGTGGTTGAGGAACCGGCAGACCCAACTCTGAAAAGGCAGAGGAGAAATTTTTGGTATAGCTCTGCCAGCCCCTTCACCCTTGGTTTAGGATTGGAATCAGCTAGTCTAACAGCAGCCACTGGCTGTTCCCTGTGCCCCACCCTCGGATCACTGTGGTCACACCTTTCCACCCTGGTATCACTGTGATCACACATTTCCTGTCAATACACAAAAGATGTCAAATACATGGCATTTGAGTAGACACTATCTCCACCCATGACCCATGCAACCAATCAATTTCAGCTCTTTTTCTCAACCCAGTTCTCCAGATGGCCACTACTAATTGACCAATGTTGTTAAAAGAGATGAAACCAATTGTTCATCCAGGTACTAGATATTGTATTTCTTTTTCTGCTAATAACTGCTTGAGGTGAGCCCACTAGCCGCAACCTCCCTGCCCACCCCCAGACTCCTCCCATAGTCTGCTCAGGAGGTCAGGCCAACCTGGGCTCAATGCACCTTCTTTACTCATTAGCTATGGATCCTTAGAGAACTCACCAGACCCTGCTGGTCCTCTGTTGTATCATGTGTAGGAAATGATGAAATTTCTTTCACAGTGTGATTAGGAGGATTAAATAAGATAACATGTATGAAAATACTTGACACAATATCTGGCACACAGTACATGCTCAATAAACATGGGTTCATTTCATTTTCCAGTGTGGAAAACATTGAGATGCCACCCAGGACAAAGAGAACTTGGACTCTGTTTTTATTTTTCTCTTACTCTCCCACTGTGCTGCATTTATTAATTAAGAAACATAGACTTTGTGGCATGATTCACAGTTAGAAACATGATTAACATTAGTGAAAATATGCAGGCACACATGTGAAAAGATTTTTCAAAATATTGATTTTTGTTCCCAACATTGGCAGAAAAAGTTTGTATAAGCTATAGGATTTCATACATTGCTAAAATGATCTTAAAAGTTTCTGCATTTTTTCACAGAAGTTAAGAAGTTAGGAAACAGAGGCTGGAATCTTTGGCAAATCTTAATTTACATAAACTGTCCTGAGAAAAAAACTAAGAGATGAAGAAGATTTCTCTTGTTTTCCCTGAACAATAATAAGAATTTAGACCCTAAAGAATTCTGCCTGGAGAGCCCTGGGTGCTGGGTAAGTACAACAGGTTATCAAAGTCAAGCTTTGAAATGGGAAGAGAAGCAGCAGGCCATCAGGTGTGGCTCTGGGGCTTTGACACAGCAAGACTGAGAGCCTTGAGCAACAGATGATGTCCGCAGCCTTCTACCAGTGCAAAAATCCCAGCACCATAGACGACACCTGTGAGATTGGAGTGAGCCAGGAGGGCTGAGACCTGGGAATACCCATTGCTGTCTGGTAGGCATGTTACAGAACTAGGTCTGGGGGCCACTTCAGTGGCTCCCCACAGCCTGTAAGATAAAGTCCATACTTGTAAGCATGACCTGCAAGGCCCTCCACAGCCTCACCCCTGCATTCTCTCTAGTGTCCTCTCTTACTGCTCTGCCTCATACCGTAGCTCCACACATCTTATAACTCCATGCATCCCATGGTGTTCCTCTACCATGGGCCTCTCCCCCTGCTGTGCTCGTGCTTCCTCCCTCCCTCCCTTCCATCACCCTCCTCTAATTCTCCTGCTTGGCTCGTTATCTTTTAAAACTCGGCAACCCCAGGACATCTCCCACGAGCTGTGTTGCATATGCCCCACACGTGTTACATGTGTGTTACACAGGCCCCCCAAATGCCGAGCATTAGCTCCTTCTTTGCACTTGCCACCCTGCTTTATAAATGTCCATCTCTGAATCTGTCTTCCAGTCTAGACTATAAACAACAAGAGGACAAGAGCCATTCCTGTACCTTTCACCGTTGTATGTATCTCCGGTGCCTAGCATTGTGCCTGGTTCAGAGTAGTGTAGAAATGTTACTGGATGAAGGAATAAATGAAGGAATAAATGAATGAAGTGGGGAAGGGAGAGAAACCATCCCTTACAAACCACCTAAGATCCACACTGAAATAATAGGAGCCCTGGCCAACCACACCCATAGATGCAGAATTGCTCAGATGACTGCTTGTTGTAAACTCTTAAGACTAAGGTTTCCAGGGTCACCACACAAGAGCTCTCACCCCATACAGGGGCAGCTGACCCATTTAGGCATGAGTATGATCCAGTGTCTTTCCCCAGAGATCAATCTGAAGTTACATTTTTTAAATATCACTTTCACTATGGAATCCCCAGTGCTCAAACACTAATAGCATTAGACTGTTTGTCACTTCAGTCAACACAAGCTGTGAAGCTATGCCCACCACAGCCACAGTTCCCCAACAAGCCTGACAGCACTGAGCTGATAAGAAGTGACAGGAAACATCACTAGCATATGCACGCCACCCGCTCTTGGTGCTGGGTGAGATTTAGCTCAAAGGACTTTTGGAAGTAGGAGGAAAGAACGGTTTTTTTTCCAAAATTTGTGGTTACAATGCAGGTGCCGACTGCTCTCCAGACACCATCGTGACACAAACAACATTAAGTGATGTAGTATTTTCCTTGAGTGATTGAACTAATTACTCTTTTTTATTAATTGATACAGAATAGATGTACATGTTTTGGGGGTACATGTGACAACTTCACACACTCATATAATCAAATAAGGGTAATTGTGATATCCATCACCTTAAATATTTATCTTTTCTTTATGCTAGGAACATCCAAAGTATTCTCTTCTAGCTTTTGAAATATATAATAGATTAGTGTTAACTACAGATATCCTGCTGATCTATTGAATATCAAATTTTATTTTTCCTATCTAACTGTATATTTTTATCCATTAATTAACCTCTCTTCATGAACCCATTACTCTTTTCTCCCTACCATAACAACAAATATGTTACAAATGTCCAACTCACCTTACAACCTTGCTTTTCAAGGAACAAGTTTATCAATTACTTATACCACCTTAGAGTCAATAGAGGAGAGAAGAAATAGAAGAATGTCTATTTTATGGCCCTTCAATAGCTTATTAATTCAGCCTATTTGCTATGATGTGTACCTTCTTCCATTATACACTTATCGAATATTTGCTGAGTGCCCACCTAATGCAAAACTTGGTGCTAGGCTTGGGGCACACTGGTCAACAGGTAAAAGGGAGAACAGGACTACAGGGTAAACTGATAGCTAAAATTAAAGCGGATGGTCTCCTAAGAGGAATTGGCACTTGGGAATTTTTCAGTGGCTGGTATTCTCTTTAACTCTGTGGTTCCAAACCAGACTTGCAACATTTGTGAAGCTAAATGCCAAGTTCATGTTCTATCTATCTGAAGAGATGAAGAAGTATCTCTTGATAACATGGAGAACTCTTTCCTCAAGATGCAGCAAGAACTGGTTCATTTATTAATGACACAACATCCTCAGCAACCCTGGTCCAGAACATTCTGCTACAAAAACTAGGAGAAGTGAAAAGATAATGAATGACCTTCATGAGCTTAAAAAAAAAATTGCAATAACAAAAAATGTTAGAAAGTTAAATAGTTAAATGAATAATTAATGTGCAATAAAATTAATAGTAATTAATAGCAAAGTGCTGTTTCATCTCAACACCTGGCACCAGATGTCATCTTAGGGAAAGAATTAAAATTCCTGGGGAAATCATTTGTAATTAATTGAGTAGGTGGTGCAAGCCTAAGCATTCGAGACCAGGATGTCTGAGGAGGGTGAAAGAAAAGGAAAGGAGTATATCTTTCTCCCAAAGGTGGGAGAGGTGAGTGAGGAGAGGAAATGGGAAAGGTGGATGTGAGACTAAGCACCAGGAGGCATGCAAAGAGAGCCACCTGGAAGAAGGTTGGCTCCAGAGAATTTTCAGAAAAGAAAAATTCTGCTATCCAAGATTATAGGTTTTGTGTGCACATGTGGAATGTAGACCTCTGTACTATTCCTCTAAAATCTTCTATTGTCTATATTTCTTAATATACTACAGGCTAGTAGAGTTTTCATGGAACTCAAACAGCTTTAGATCCAATTACACCGAGAAGCACAGAAAAACATGGGTAGGAATGGAATCCTTAGAGGTAAACAAGATCAAGGGAATATAATCCCTGCAAAGAATTCACTGAAATCTTGAAAACTTCTACAGATTCAAGGGTAAGGGTTCGAGCCTGTTTTACCTAAATCTTGAGGAGTTGACTTCTAGGTTATTTTCAGCTTTATTTATGTGATAATCCTTGCATTTGGTGGTAACTAAAAGAAAAATTGAGACTATTTCTCAGATATTTATGGTCATTGGGATTTGGTACCAGAGGCACAAATTGTCATGCATACACCTGTGGTATTGTGATCTTGTCAACATCTATGTCAACTTGTCCTCAGTCAAAATCTGCAATGTCATCTTTCTCTGCAAAAAAATAGAAGTGTCTAGTCAAAAATAAAAACTTGTGATTATAAGTACAATTGAGTCTTAATCAGTCAGACTGGTCAAGTAATGCTACATTTCCCCCCTAATTTGTCAGTGAGTACACATAGGTAATAGAGACAAACTATTTATAATACAAATCCATACAATTTGATCACAACATTCAAGGGGAACTTGAAATCAGCAACTGAAATAAACTTTAGTTTTTCATCTGCAAAATGAAGTTATTAAGAGTGAGACTTTGATAAGGTCTGCGCTTTAGTTCACAGTATTGTACCAATGTCAGTTTCCTGGTTTTGATAATGTGCTGTAGTTATGTAAGATGCCATCATAGCCTGAAGGAAGGGTATGCGGAACCTCTCTGTACTATTTTTGCAACTTCTTGTGAGTCTATAATTATTTTAAAATAAAAAGTTTAAAAGAAATGATGTTAATAATATATTCCTCACAGGGTAGTGATGATTAGATGGGATAAAAAATGACAATATATTGTTAAATTGCCAAAAGTGTACAATTATAGGTTGTTTAATGATCACTCCTATTCTCATTCTCTCGAAATAAATGTTCTAGTAACTTTTCCCAAGGTAATAATAGCTAACATATATGTCGCTCTTATCCGTGCCAGCCACCATTCTGAGTTCTTTATGTTTATTACCTCATGTAAGTCTCTCAACAATTCTGAGAGAAGCTCCTTTTCGCAGATGAGGAAACTGAGGCTGAGATGGATGAGACATTTGGTGAAAGTCACATAGTTGGGTAGAACTGAGTCACAAACCTGGGTCTAGGATTCCAGGGCTAGAGCTCTTAACTGTCACTTGTATGTCTCTCTCCCTGTATTCTCTCCTCCCAGAAGTGTTAAAACGAAATAGATTTGGACTTGCATTCATTTTCTATTATTGCATAACAAGTCAGTGCAAACTCAGTGGCTTAAGACAGCATTCATTTATTATCTCATAGCTTGTAGGTCAAAAGTTGGGGCACACCATGGCTGGGTTCTCTGCTCAAGTTCTTATGGGCTGAAATCAAGGTGTTGTCCAACCGCATTCTCCTCTGGAGCTCAAGATCCTCTTCCATGCTCCAGGGATTGTGGCAGAATGCAGCTCCTTGCAGTTGCAGGACTAAAGTCTCTGTTTCCTTGCTGCCAGCCATGGGACATTCACACATCCTGCAGGCTGCCCTCAGTCCTCACCATGTGGCCGCCTCTATCATGGAAGCCAACAATAGAGGCTCTCCCTCACCTGGAATCTCTCTCATATTCTAAATGTCTGTCTCCAGGAAAGGCCCAGGTCGTCTACCCAGGTCAAGTCTACCCAGGATAATCTCCCTTTCTTAAAGTCAATGGTGCCACATAAATAACCTAATGACAATGTAAAATCCATCATAGCCATAGTTTTGGGGATTTCAGAGGTGGAAATCTTGGGAGCCATCTAAGGATTCTGCCTACCCCAGGACTTTCTCTATTTTTCCAAAGTTGCCAGTTTATCCTTCATCCTTGAAGGATTGGGATATAAAAAAGTAAAACACCATTTCAGATTAACCTCGAAATGCAATGAACTGATGCACCCAGTGCTTCCATACATACTACACTTTGAAGAGGTGGTTCTGAGGATTTCTATTCCCAAGTTGACGAATTTAATGTAGACTTTAATATATGCTAGGAGTTAATAATGTCAGATTTTTGTTTGTTTGTTTGCTGTCACATTTTGACTATAATAGAAATTCATGTGATATAAAGAGAACACATCAAGGAACACACAGAATGGTACTCTATCAAGATAACCAGGAGAATCCAGATGATGCTTCACACCTGGCCATGTGACTTGTCTATTCTTCAGGACACTCACACCAGCAAATTCTCTGAACAGAAAAGCTTTTCATGATTTTTCTGTCATATCAATTGCTGACAAATGAAAGTATGAAGAGGTCAAAATTATTAAAGTGTCAAGATCCCCAGGGCTTACCTAACAAGGATACAAGCCATATATGACAAACCCACAGCCAACATCAAACGGAATGGGGAAAAAAATAGAAAGCATTCCCACTTAGAACTGAAACCAGGCAAGGTTGCCCACTATCTCCACTTCTATTCAACACAGTGCTGGAAGTCCTTGCTAGAGCAATTAGACAAGAGAGCAGAATTAAGGACATCCAAATGGGGGCAGAAGAGATCAAACTCTCACTCTTTGCTGATAATATGATATTATATCTAGAAAACCCCCAAGGATTCAATCAAGAGAATCCTGGAATTGATAAATGAATTCAGTAAAGTCTCAGGATACAAAATCAATACACACAAATCAGAGGAATTCATATACACCAATAACAGTCAAACTGAGAACCAAATCAAAGACTCAATACCCTTCACAATAGCAACAAAGAAAATAAAGTACCTAGGAATATATTTAACTAAAGAGGTAAAAGACCTCTACAGGGAGAACTAAGAAACACTAAAGAAGGAAATAGCAGAGGATGTAAACAGGTTGAAAACCATACCATGTTGGGGGGTAGGCAGAATCAATATTGTTAAAATGTCTATACTACACAAAGTGATCTATAGATTCAATGCAATCCCTATTAAAATACCAACATCATTTTTCACAGATACAGAAAAAATAATTTTATGCTTTGTGTGGAACCAGAGAAGACCCCATATAGCAAAAGCAATCCTAGGGAATAAGAACAAAATGGGAGGCATCAATTTACCAGACTTCAAACTATACTACAAGGCTACAGTAATTAAAACAGCTTGGTACTGGTGCAAGAACAGGGACATTGACTAATGGAACAGAACTGAGAACCCAGATATAAAACCATCCTCATATAGCCATCTAATCTTTGACAAAGCAGACAAAAACATACAGTGGGGAAAAGAATCCTTATTCAATAAATGGTGCTGGGAAAACTGGATAGCCACATGTAGACAACTGAAACACAATCCACACCTTTCACCTCTCACAAAAATCAACTCAAGGTGGGTAACAGACTTAAACCTAAGATGTGAAACTATAAGAATTGTAGAGGAAAATGCTGGAAATACTCTTCTAGACATTTTCCTAGGCAAAGAATTTATGAAGAAGACCCCAAAGGCAATCACACAACAATCAAAATAAATAAATGGGACCTGATCAAATTAAAAAGCTTCTGCACAGCCAAAGAAACTATCACAAGAGCAAACAGACAACCTACAGAATGGGAGAAAATATTCACATGCTACACATCCAATAAAGGGCTGATAACTACAATCTATTTAGAACTCAGGAAAATCAGCAGGAAAAAATCAAACAACAGTATCAAAAAATGGGCAAAGGACATGAACAGAAACTTTTCAAAAGAAGACAGAATAATGGCCAAAAAACATATGAAAAAATGCTCAACATCTCTAATCATCAGGGAAATGCAAATCAAAACCACAATGAGATATCACTTATCCCCAGTGAGAATGGCCTTTATCAAAAAGTCCCAAATCAATAAATGTTGGTGTAGACGCAGAAAGATAGGAACACTCATACACTGCTGGTGGGACTGCAAACTAGTACAACCTCTGTGGAAAGCAAGATGGAGATACCTCAAAGAGTTACAAGCAGAACTACCATTTGATCCAGCAATGCCATTACTGGGCATCTACCCAAAAGAACAAAAGACATTCATAAAAAAGACATCTGCACTCAAATGTTTATAGCAGCACAATTCACAATTGCAAAGATGTGGAGACAACCCAAGTGTCCATCAATACATGAGTGGATTAATAAAATGTGGTATATGAATACCATGGAGTACTAGTCAGCTATAAGAAACAATGGTGATATAGTACCTCTTGTATTTTCCTGGATAGAGCTGGAACCCATTCTACTAAGTGAAGTATCCCAAGAATGGAAAAATGAGCGCCACATGTACTCACCATCAAATTGATTTCACTGATCAACACCTAAGTGCACATATAGGAATAACATTTATTGGGTGTTGGGCAGATGTGAGGAGAAAGGAGGGAATGGGTATATACATACATAATGAGTGCTGTGTGCACTGTCTGGGGGATGGGCACACTTGAAGCTGGGACTCAGGGGGGAGGGGGAAGGCAAGGGCAATATATGTAACCTAAACATTTGTACCCCCATAATATGCTGAAATAAAAAAAAGTGTCAAGATCCCTAGACCTCCCTCTCCACCAGAGTGAATAAAGAAGGTGGCACTGCCATATGCACCACCCACTTCTCCAGGCCCCACCCTGGGCGTGGGAGCACTCCTTCTCTCCAGGGGAGGACATCGTACTAGACTGGTAACTGGATTCATTGATGCACAATTAGGGAATGGGCAGAAAGACATAAGACCAAGAAGCAGGTAGAGACAGGAAAGTCTGAGACTAAGAAAGAACAAGCCAATCTGCATGATAAAAAACTTAAACATAAAGGGGAGAAGAGAGAGAAAAATACTTGCAGGCTAAAAGCAAAAAACAGGGTTAAAAAGTGAGCTACTCCAGAGAATATGGAATAAGAGCTAGGCAGAAGCATATAAAATCTATAAGAAATTTTATTTGAGAGTACCAATTGGAGTAGCATTGTATCTTTGAGAGACTTAAGTGAAAGATGGTAATTTTTTAGAGAAATAATTACTTTTGGCTATTTAGAGGTCAGACCACATGGATACTTTCTGGTTCCTGCATAAAATTTCCCGTAATTAATGTATAGATGGACTTTTAACCTCTTTTGGAAAGAATTTAAATTCTTTCTTAGTAAATATTAATTAGCTTGAGGGGAAAGGATTTTCCTGAATTTAGTAAAACTATAAGTAAAATTGTGTGTGAATATACTTTTCTTGAAAAGCATGTTCATAACATTGAGAAGATTCTGTAAGTTTATTTGACTCCACAAATTTGTGTAAAACATACCATGAATATGGGGAAAATATCAGAAAAGGTCTAGATTCTTCTGGACACAATAGCTAGAGGGTGGTTATTATTTATTATAGTAAAGGATTCTGACAATCACAATAATAACTAGGCCCTGGGCCGGGCGCGGTGGCTCACGCCTGTAATCCTAGCACTATGGGAGGCTGAGGGGGGTGGATCGTTCTGAGCTCAGGAGTTTGAGACCAGCCTGAGCAAGAGCGAGACCCCGTCTCTACCAAAAAAAAAAAAAAAAAAGAATAGAAAGAAATTAATTGGACTGCTAAAAATATATATAGAAAAAGTTAGCCGGGCATGGTGGTACATGCCTGTAGTCCCAGCTACTTGGGAGGCTGAGACAGTAGGATTGCTCGAGCCCAGGAGTTTGAGGTTGCTGTGAGCTAAGCTGACGCCACAGCACTCGCCCCAGGCAAGAGAGTGAGACTCTGTCTCAAAATAATAATAATAATAATAATAATAATAATAATAACTAGGCCCTGGAGATATAAGTCACTGGCTTCATAGTCATGCATGGGACAGGACATACCTAAGAGATACAACATAAAAATGTACCCAATCTCTGATGATTGATAAAGCTGGCCCTAATAGGTGTTCTATTGTCCCTTGATAACTGTCTATGGCAGCTAGCCTCCCAAATAGCCACAAATGATCCTTGATTTCTGGTTTTCACACCCTTTTGCACTTCTCTTCCTCCTTGAATCAGGGATGTATGACAAAGAGAATACAGTAAAAGCAAGGATGAGTGGCTGCTGAGATTAGGTCATGAAAGGCACCACGGCCCCTTCCTCAGCCCCTAGGATTACTCACTCAGGGAAAGCTAACCACCATGTCAACAGGGCACTCAAGTAGCCCCAAGGAAAGACCCATGTGGAGAGGAACTGAGGCCTTCCCCCAACAGCCAGCACAGACTTGTCAGTCTTGTGAGTGAGCCAAATTAGAACAGGACCCCCAGCCCTGGTCAAACCTCCCAAGGGCTGCAATCCTGGATGACAGATGGCTGCAAACTCATGAGATGCCCTGAGCCAGAACTACACAGCCATGCTGCTGCTGGACACCTGACCCACACACATTGTAAGAGATAAGGAATTATTGCTCTTTTTAGCCACTACATTTTGAAGTAATTTGTTATCCAGTATTTAGCTAGTTAATACACAGACCAGTATGCAGAGTTGGTGCTCAGTTATCAATTGCTAGCATTGATATTTAATCCAATATAAACAGAAGGTAACATCAATCTAAGCAAAACAAAAGGATTTCTGCTTATGTTGGATGATAATAGTGCTATTACCTAAAAACACACAATAATGTGCTTTCACTACTGACTAATAATGATTTTTATTCTGAGGCATACAGTAGGCATTCCATATTGTTGACTGATAATGGAGGCACCTGTTCCTTACTGGTTACTGTGGGAAATTGCAATGCTAATATTTGCTCTTGATATATTAATATCACAAATGTAATATAGATCCCTCTTACTCTGGAGTAAAACCACCACCTCCCTAGAAAAAATAAAAATCCACATCCTTTTCACATTGTTTGTCTTTACAATAATAAAAGGAAAGGCTTATGCTAATCTTCAGAGGTGGATTTGAAACAGAAGAACTGAAATTTGGTAATGCCTTTAGTGATATAATAATGAAAATAATCAAATTGGTATTAATATTCTTGAGGGAATTTGTGTAAGTAATGAGTTTGAATGTGTTCACTTCACACTTTGCATAATTTGATATTCTCTACAATCAAAAATTAATAAGCATGAAAATCTACAATGTATTTATTTCTGAAAAGAATAAATATTATGGACTCATAAGAAAAACTGAATGATCTCAATAATTTTCCTCTCAAATTTAAAGCAATTAAAGATGAGCCAACCAAGAAAAAAAATACAAATAATTACAAAATGGAAACCAGTGAAGAAAAACTCACAAACAACAGATTGTGTAAACCAGATCATTAAAGTCTGGTTACTTCCAAAGTCTTGCTGAGCAGATAAAATATTATTTACAAGATGAGGAATTAGTCTTTCACTTTTGTAATTCTCTGATAATGACATACATGGTGTCATTTGGGATATTTTTTGGAGGCAAATTATATATTTCTAGAAGTAATCTATATCTGGGTTACAATGAGAAGTTGAACAAAGAAACCTAGATGATCTCTGAGCTAATCTTTTTTAAAAGTCTCATAGCAAGGGTGATAATATCAGTAGCAAGTGGTAAAAATAAACTAGTTTAGATAATAATAGGAGCAACACAGTGAAATTTATAAAACAGAGTAGTAGATTGGAAAACAAGTGGCCATAATCACTCACAGTTGTGACTGCAGCTCCTCCCAGGAAGAGGTAGAGTCAACATTTCTACCTTTTGGATCTGGACTGGTCTTATTACTTACTTTGGTTGATAAAATGCAGCAGAAGAGACAGTGTGGCAGTTTCAAGTGTGCCTAGCCCTCAAGGGGTCTTGCATGCTTCCACCCTTCATCTCAGAACTCTATCTAGCCACCATGAGGAAAAAGGTGTGGGCAGCCCTCCTGGAGGATGTGTGATCGCATGGTGGTGAGCTGAGCCATCTCATAAACTGATCACAGATGCATGAGTGAGCAGAACAACCACCCAGCAGAACTCAGCCCAAATTGCCAATGCACAGAATCATGATCTCAATAAATGGTTTTTTTAACACTAAATTTGGGGATAGTTTGTTATGCAACAATAACTAACTGATACATCCCAGGCACTACTTTCTTTGTTTTACACATATTATTTAATGTAGTCCTCGCTACATGCTGTGAGGTAGGTAGTATTATAATCCACCTTTTACAGGTGAGACCTGAGCATACAGGAACAAAGAGAATTTGTTGCTTAATGTAACTAGAAAATCCAAAGGGGATAATCTTTCTGGATTCAGGTATGGCTGTTCTAGAATGTCAGGCAATGTCACCAGGGCTCTGCTCTAATTATTCTCCATTTTTTGTTTCATTTGCCTCTGCCTAGATTCACTCTCATTCAGGCTGTTTCCATGTGAACATGTTGACTATCTGCAGCCCTAAGTTTATTTTGTTCTTTTATCTTGTACTCCAGAGAAAGATCACTCAGATGACAGTCTAGAAAGGCTCTGATTGGCCAGATCTAGTGATGTGCCTAATCCAGGGACCAAGGGGCAGGTGAAACTTTGTGATTGACAGTGCCACCAAAACCACCTGGTGGGGATGGGATGGAGGATGAACAGTTCTTGGATGGAAAAAGGAGAACTGCAGAGAAAATAACTTTATGTCCTTCACGGTAGTTCACAGATTCACAAAGTGGGTTTTTAGACTCCTTTGTGGTGAAATGGTTGGAAACCTCTGGACTATAATATCCAGTACATCCAGATGCTGGTGTACCCTTGACCATGCAGAATCAATGACCTCTCTCCTCTGGTTCTCAGGCAGCCTGCTTTTCCCACATCTCTCCATGCCACCTCCACACAGCTCCTCTCCCTGAATAATAAGAACACTCTGGCACTTTTTAGTTTTATAGATTTACCTGATGTTTGAAGAACAGCATTTTTTCCCCAGCTAAATTGGAGAGTGGATTATTTGCTTTACAAAAGGATTCTTGACTTTACAAAGGATTTCTAGAATAGGGCTTTAAATAGAAACCTCCCCCTAGTGCATTTAAACTATGATTCCATTTGCAAGCTATTGCTTCTGAATACCTCAAATTACATTTACCTGGGGGCTAGATTAGGCAGTTTCTAAGAGCCCTTCCAACTTAAACAGTACAGGAGTCTGTGACCCAAAGCACAAAGTGGCAAAGTGGCCAAGGTTCTGGAACTGGACAGCCTGGGCTCTAACCCTGGCTCTCTCACTGATTTACTAGATGTGTGATGACTTTGGACAAGTCACTGAACCACTCTGAGCTTTGGTGCCCTCACCTGTAAATGGGGTATGAGAATGTCACCTACCTGAAAGGTTTGTTGTGAGGATTAAATACATTTGCACATAAAATGCTTAGTACATTCCTAGGTACTAGTAAGTATTCTGCCTGCAACTACTTTGGCTAATTTTCAGTCTATTTTCTCCTCTGCAGCCAGGGGGATGGGTTCAAAATGTGATTTTGCTCTTGCCAAACCACTCTGCTTAAAATCTCAATAGTTTTCCACTTCTCTAATAAAGACCCAATTCCTTAGAACATCTTCCCAGGGCCTCCATGCCTGGCCTCCCCTGGCTTCCAAGTATCATTACTCACCGGGGTCATTACGATCAGTACACATACCTGCTGCTGCTTTTCCCAAGTTAAAAAATGAAACAAAACAAAACTTTCTTTTGACCTCACATCCCCTGTTAGCCTCAGCCTCACTTCTCTGCTCCCCTTGGCAATGAAACTTCTTGAAAGCTTCGTCCATGTTCTCTCTCTTCCATTTCTCTCCCCACAACTGCCTCCTTGGCATCTACACTTGGATATATCACAAAAATCTTATCACTGTGAACTGAAATAAAATCTTAAGATTCCACCTTGCACAGCTGACTGAATGGACCCCCTCCTGGCCAAGAGGATACCCTAAAACTGAATTACTGGCCAATACAGGGAGGTCAGACATGCCTCATCATGGCCCCCTCCGTTCTTGGAGAAATCCTTTGTAACTCATTAACAGGCCGAATGCTATGCAAGGCAAACCTGCTGGTCCACGATTGATTTACACAACAAATATATGTCCAGTACCTTGTCTCTGATTACCAGACTTCCTTATCTTAAAACATTCCAAGGCTTTTAGAGAAAAGCTTCATTTCTTTAACCAATTACAAGTCAAAGAGTCTTTAAACCCACCTATTACCTGTAAGCCCCGGCTTTGAGATGGCCCACCTTTTCAGGCCAAACCAATGTATGTCTCCCATGTATTGATTTATGACTTTACCTGTAATCCCTGTCTCCCTGAAATGTATAAAACCGAACTGTAATGAAACCATGGCAAGACCAGTTGCTCAAGTCTTCTTGGGTGTGGCTCCGGGTCATGGTCCTCAAATCTGGCTCAGAATAAATCTCTTTAAATTATTTTACAGAGTTTTGGCTTCTTTTCCATTGACATTGCCATGATCCCCTGACTCATCCCCTTCCCCAACTTGCTCTCCCTGGATGCACCGTTGAATCGGCTGATGGCAACTCCAACCTTCTGCGGGCTCAGGTTGGAAATCTTGGAGAAATGTCTGACTCTTCTCACCCACCATCTAACCCATCCGCTCCACCTTGAGTGCAGCTGAAAGATGACCATTCTCCTCACCTACACTGCCTCCACCCTGGCTGAAGCCATGGCCATCTCTCCTTGTGGTCTTTGCTTCCATCTTTTTGCCATACCCTTCCATTTCCAGTACAGCACTCAGAGAAATTCCTTTAAAACAGAAGTCAGATTGTATCCTGGCTGCTCAAAACCCTCCAGTGACTGCCTCACTCTGACAGAGTAGAAGCTGAAGCCCAGCAATGTCCTCTTAGGCCATCTGTGGTCTGATCTCTAGCCTCACCCCTCTGGCTTTCTCTCTAACTGCTCTCCCCGTTGTCTGCTCTGCTCCAGCCACACTGGCCTGTTTCCTTTCCCAAACATTCTAGGCTCACGCTCACCTTTGGAACGGGCTGTTCTCTCTGCCTGAAAGTCACTTCCTACAGGAATCTGTAGAGCTAACTCTTTCATCCTTCAACTACTGCCTACCTCGTGAGGCCTGCCTTGATTGTTCTATTCAAAATTGCAACTCCCCCCAACCCAAGGACTCACAATCCCCCTTGCCTGCTTCCACCCTTTCCCTGTCACTTATCACTTCTAACATATTATGGAACTTCATTAGTATGCTTACCTTTTTTGACCCTCCACTTCCCAAATATAAGCTCTTCGAGGACAGGAGTCTTTGCCCATCTTGCTCATGTATCCCTATCAACCAGGAAAAAAGTACCCATCACATAATGATGCTCAGTAAACAGCTGTTGACTAAGACGGCCACACTGGTCATCTTATTCTCTCATAACCTGAGGTTGCATCTCATACAGCACTTCCTCAGGAAGCCCTTCTCCGACCTCGCTAATCTGCTTCCCCAATTATGGGCCCAGTGTCTCCTCTGCAGCACTTTTGAGAGATTCAATTTTGCATTTGTTTTGTGACTACACAAGCTCCATCAAAGCAGGTTCAACCCTGTCAATTTTCACTTGCCATGTTATCACCAGTATCTATGCTTATTCACATTATTTTAAGCAGTTAATATTCCTTTACTCCTTAATGGGCCCCAAGTGCATACACAATTAACATGATTAAAATCAACCTTCTATATTTGCCACTTGACCAACAGCTACTTGTCCCCAAAGGGCCAGTGGTTATCTGTGAGGCTCGTATATGTTCTCTGCTTGCTACTCTATGTGGCTAAAGGAGTATATTGGGGGACTGCCTGTCTTTCATTAGAATTTTACCTCAGTGTTATTCATTTTCATCTGAAGCAGACACTTCCATTTCCCTCTTGGAGGCATGCAAACATTTTTGTTTTGTTTGCCTGACATATCAAAATTTGCAGATTGCACCCAAAAACAAAATCCATTTTTTAACCTTGCCAGCTTAAAGTGTTTGCTTTTCAAAGCTACTTTGTGAGCAGTCAATCCAAGATTCACATCAGGGTTGTTAGAAAGATGAACACAATAAATAGCGCATTACAAAGATAATGGGATATTTCTGATCTTCTAACAACTGTGTAACTCCCATGATTCCACACGCATGGAATTATGACTAATAGAATGACTTCCAGGTACCCTACTTTAGTTGGCTGTATTGGTAATTTAACACAGAAAATTATTTATACAATACTCTGCCTACTGAGTTTCAATAGTGTTTCCTTCTTAATGCACAGCAGCCATTTGTCGAGGCCTTTAGAAGGATTTGGAAGGAAGAGATTTGGGTGAAGTACTTATGTATTCCTAGCTTTCTGCTCAGAACATTTACATAGTGTGTCCCTGTTGGGATGTTCAAGATTGACTGCTGAGCACTGAATAGACTGGGCTCAGCCTCAGGAATAGATTAGTACACAGAGGCCTGATGGAATTTTCCTCTGATGAAAAGCTCCTCCCTCCTTCCCGCCCTGCTTCTGAGAAGACGTTATAACTCTTGTGCATGTCTGGGGCCTCAGTAAATAAAGCAGCCGGTAGAGAGGAAGAGTTGGACACCTTACCTTTGCCAGGGACTCTTGAGAGACAAAGGAGACACTGTAACAATTTTATTACCAAATATTTCAAGCATATAAAAAGGTATACAAAATAATAAAGTTAACAACATTGTACCCACTATCTAATAGAATAGCTTTTAGGCTATATTAGAAATGGCTATGTTAGAAAGAATTACAGCTATGTTTTTAAATTCAACTTTATCAAATCTTAATATTTTGCCTTAATTGTGTCAGATTCCTTGGAAACAAAAAGAAAAGAAATATCAGAGGTATGGCTAAAGCCCTATCCCTGCTATACCATCCATTCACCCATCTCCTTCCCCAGAGGTATTTACACTCCCTCCTGAGTGCAGGGTTTATTTTGCATACATACTTTTCATCTTGTTATCGATAAACTTTAATTTTTGTGTGTTTAAAACTTCTTATAAATGTTATCATACTCTATGTATCTTTCTGCAAGCTGTACACACATATAGACACATAGCAACCTCTACTCGGTATTCCGTCTTTGAGATGTATTCATGTTAAACTGTGAATAAATAATGCATGATTCCATTCATTTTAAACAATTGAATTGCATTGCAGTATTTAATAATTCACAACTTCCATACTCATCCTCATGGCGCTGGGTGTTTACGTCGTTTCCTTTTTCCTGGTGGGGAGGGAATCACTGTTTTTTCTTTCCGGTGACTCAAATCTGTACCCTGCAAGAGAGGCTGCCTGGTTAAAAGATGTCTGTGATGATTAATTTTATGTGTGAGCTTGGCTGGACCACAGTGCCCAGATAAGTATTCAAACACTATTTTAGATGTTTCCGTGAAGGAGTTTTTTGTATGAGATGAACATTTAAATCAGTAGAATTTAAGTAAAGCAGATTACCTTCCATAATGTGTGTGAAGGTCTTAAGAGAAACAAGACTGACTTCCCCTGAGCAAGAAGGAATTCTGCCCACAGACTGACTGCCTTTGGCCTCAGACTACAACTCTTGCCTGAGTCTCCAGCCTGCTGACCAATCCCATCAGATTTTGGACTTGCCAGCCTCCACAACATGGGAGCCAATTTCTTAAAATCTCTCTCTCCCCCTGTATATCTCCCCCGTCCATGGTTGACTGGAGGGTATGGGATTAATCTCTATACCCCTAGTAGGCGCTCCACTAATGTTTATTGAATAACTACTTGGATAAATGGGTGGTAATTTTAGAGAGCTGAGCACAAGGATTATACTAACAAGGGAATTAGTTAACCAACAAATCCATCAATAAAAATATATCTTTGGAGCATGGTCATATATTTAGCACCATGCTGGGAATTGTTGGATAATTCACTGGGGGATTTGCAGAGACAAAAAAGTAATTGCAATGTTGTTGTTTAAGGTCAAAAAATAAAAAATAAAAACCATCCAAAAAATTCTGGAGCAAATGATGAAAGTAATTTGGTCCAAAGGGAGCAAATAACGAAAGTAAACATAAAACATCATAAGAAAGGAATGGTTAAGAGTAAATATGATGAGAGTAAGTTTGAGAACAATGAGAGCTAGCATGACAGAATTAAATGAATGCTGGATTTGGGAACTAAAGGTCCATATTTAAATCATAACACTGCCTCTCCCCCTCCCATATAATCCTTGGGCCAATTAGCTCTCTATTCTTGATTGCCTCTTCTACAGAACAATATTGGATCATTTCTCATTGTGTCCACCTTCTAGGTCACCCATGCATCGTCTGGTGAGTAGGTGAGTGATTATACTTAACATCCGGTACAAATTTATTGATTTTCCTCCCACTCACTATCCCCCTAGACACAAAAGCTAGCCAGCTAGCCAGACATAGCAGCATTCAATACTCAAGGGTGTCATCTTCAAAAGAAACTATTGATCTCTGTCAACATCCAGTGACATGAACAAATATAGGGTGCACCATACCCCATTACCTCTTGAGTGATTTCATATCCCACATCCTGTTCTGAAAACCTCAAAAATCTTGTGACACATGAGATAAAGGAACAAGGGCGAAGTAAGTGCCTCCAAGTTGCTCACATCAGCAACCCCATAACTAGATAGGCAGTCAGATGAAATTATCAGAAACACAGATGGCACTCAACTGTGTTTAGCACAGGAGAATTCCCTGTCAAAACGCACATTGGTTGAGTTCTCCCTTATGCTACTCCCTTTGTGGAAATGTGTTATGTTTAGTCAACCTCTCTTTCCCCGCATGCCTGAGAAATGCAATTCCCTTTTTGGTAGGGAAAATTGGCCCCTAACTGATTTCCATTATATTTCTACATCCTCACCTTTTCTGGGCATGCATCGACTGGGTCTCTGCAATGCCATAGTGATGGCTGTATCTCTCGGTAGAGAGATGTCCCTGTGAGATGGAGCTTCTCCTCTCCATCTCTCTCCCGAAGGTACATCGCCTCTCAGCTGGCAGCCACAAGAACACAACACAAAAATCCTGAGACGCAACAAAGTGCTCTGAGAAACTGAATTGCAGGATTTAAAATACAGTGAGATGAGTCATAGTATTCCACTATAGTCTCCAATCCTAGCTAAATACATGACCATGGATAAATCGCATAATCTCCTTGGTAAAATGGGATTCTTTCTTCTGCCTTACCTATCTCAGGGTCAATTAAAAGGTGGAAATATGATAATAGGAATGCAAAGTGTTTTAATAAACACCATCTTTGAGATAAAGACTCAATAAGTTTCCCGTGGTGCCCTCTTTGGCCCACAGCAGGAGAGCTTTAGGCTTATAGGCAAGGAGGGGGTTGGACGTGACCTTTAGGGTTTATATCCCACCTCCAAGTCCAGCTACATGCGAGGCCTCGGGCAAGTAACTCAAACTTAGCTATAAACCTTCTCTTCCTCATCTACATAATAATTAGCTTGTAGAGTTGTTTTCAGGTGAGCTTCCATGGATGACAAAATTTAACACAGCGGGGTTGATTCCAGCTCTGGATGGTTTGAAGGTTTGATTTCCTGCTAGTCCCATTTGGTGCAGTGTTTGTTTAAAAGACTGAAAAGAAGTCGATTCATGGAATGTTAACATTTGACAAATCATAGAGGAGGCAAAGTTCCTTTCTGCACCCCTGTAGAAGCACTCGCCTCCAAGCCCTTCTTCCTCCCTCTCTGCCCACCACACCCCTTTAGTGAAGCTTAAGTTTTTGTGTGATTATTCAGGCAGTTCTTCCTCCACAGTGCCCAAGAGAAGAATGAAACTTAAATATAAGACACTGTTTTCCAGAATGTGCACCTATGTGGCCAGGCAGAGGACACAAGGAAATCTGAAGGAAAATTCTGGAGTGTACACACAGATGCTCAAGAGTAAGGATGACAGGAGTTAAGAAACAGCAAGGGAAATTTCCTAGTGGGATATTTTCTTGGTCACCAGGCTACATTAGAAATAATCACAGCTGTGTACTTTGAGAGTCTACTATGCAAACATTGTCCAACATACCTTCACGTACATAATTTCACTCAATCCTCATAAAGGTCTTGCAGGATAAATGTTATCATTCCCATTTTACAGAGGAGGAGGAGACTCAAGGTTATGCCTCCTGGCTAAGTCAGACAAAGCCGGTTGTGGGAGAGGGATTAGTCCAGGGTGGGCTGGGGTTTGGTGGCCAGGTCTGACATCACACACTCTCGCGCTTTTAAAAGTTCAAGCCCCAAATGGCCAGGACGGTTTATAGGACATTGGGCTGATGTTTTCCCAGTTCACTTCCTCAAATCTCTAGATAAGGAGGAGTAGTGCTCTGGGCCTAAAAGAGAGAAGGAAATAATAGGTAGAGATGATCCTTATTACACATGGAAAAAGCAGTGGCAAAAAGGCCACTAAAAATGGAAACCAAAGTTTCCTAGAGAAAGAGGGAAAGAGTTTGGGACTTTATCTTGAAAAAATAAAATGAAAATATGTGAAAATAACTTATTTGATATTTAATAAAAACATATGTAATATTACAATTATATGCTAATTGTTAAAATTAAAAAAGATTAAAAATATGACCATTTTCCAAAAAAATTACTTAATAGCATGATATGAAACCTTCAATGCATACCCCTAGAGAGGATTCTTTTTGCAAAAATGTTGAGGTTTCATCATGTTTCCCAAAGGCCTCGCTGCATCCTTTGATATTTAAATTATCAAATTATTCTCTTTTAAAGCCTATGGTGTCATCATCCTTGTCGATTTTCTCCTCTTCAATTATTAACTGGTCTAACTTTGTCAGAAGCTCACTCATCAATTACTTTGCATGTGATTAAAGAAATTCTCTATCATGCCTTTCATCTTAGCAAAATTCTACATCTTTTTCAAGATGTGCAGTTTCCTTTTGCAATCAAATTACAATATATGTATGCTGTGTTGTCAGGTGTTTGAGAGCAGCCCTCAAAGACACCGAAGCTGTGGATGTAGAGAGAAGTGAAATAAGTGAAGAGAGACCCTTGCTTGGAGACCAGTTTTAATGAACGATCAGTTTATTAGTACATGCTGCCATGCAAGGATGTGCAATGATGCCTTTTGTCTACTCCCCTGTGTAACTTTGAGGATGATGATAAATAATACTTGATAAGAGGATTCTCTGTAGTAGAAAGAATAATAACTCCTAAATTCTGGATAGCTCTTTGCAGATGTCAAACTGCTCTTGTAGCCATCATCTTATGTAATGCTAATGACATCTCTTAGAGATAGGTGAGACAAGTATTTTCATATGCATTTCACAGATGAGGAAGCTGAGTCTCTTCCTCAGTGTCCTCAGGTACACGTTTGGAGTTTCTTCCTAATCAACTCTCTGTCTTCACAGCAGTAACTTCCATTTATTGTCTTCTGCTTGGTGTGAAGTACTGTGCTAAGTTCTTTGCATGTATCACCTCTTTTATTCCTAACTGCCCAATGAGATGACAGGCATTCTTAATTTCATTTTACAAAGGACAAAACAGAGAATAATTAAAGAACTTGCTCCGTTCAGTCAGTTAATAACGCTGCATAACAAATGACTTCCAAAATCTCAATGGTTTCTAATAACCAACATTTATTTCTCACTCAAAGGATCAGCTGGAGGGTTGGGCTGACTCTGACTTAGCTCATAGGTTGGGTCCAGGTATGTTACATGTGCCACTCATTTGCTACCCAAGCTGAAGGTGTAGTAGCTACCTGGGGCAAAAATCTTCTCATGGTCAATGGCAGTAGCATCAGTCATGATTATCACGAGGCCCAGCCAACCCCCCATAAATATTTAAAGCCTATGCTCATGTCATATCTATTAACCTCTCATTGCCCAAAACAAGTCACTGGACAAACACAAAGTCAGTGGGATAAAGATGCAGAATCCGTCTGTTCTACTGAGAAGTATTGAAAAGTTACACAACTAAGGGTTTCGATGGATAATCCTACTATAGGTGTGTGTTGGGGTGAGGGAGGAAGGTCATAGTTAAGAATCTTCAACAATAGCCCTATCTGTACCACAGGACCAAGTTTCCACAGGAAGTTCTAGTTCTGGAGCCCATGCTGCTAACCACCCCACTGCCCTTTCCTGGGAACTGCCCTGACCCTCAAAGCTGAATCCTCATGGTCATATTGCTATTATATTACCCCTTGCTCATGAGCAAAGTTGTTTGGCATGTGACGGCTGGACTCTCTTGATCCTCTTCCATGTGTGTGACCCCACACAGCTATGGGAGCAACCCAGACCTGCATGTAATGCTCTCTGTGTCTTTATGGCCGCAGCTAAGCAAGAAGAAAAGATTGTTTTCCTGATCCTGCTCTGATCTTAAAAGGAATACATTTGAATAGTGATTCTCCATTCAGGAGGTGCTTTCATAGCTCATATCTCCATGAAACCCTCTCTCCCAAATTCAGTGGTTGAAGGCACTATTATATTATGGCCATTTTACAGATTTATAAGTTGTGACTTGACAAGATGAGATGGCTTGCCAAATACACAGCTCATGAGCTCCAAAGTCCTGATGTGACCTGCAAGCTTTTATGTATGTAACATTCTTTCACTGTTATCTGAGCACTTCCTTTGGACCACGCAACTGGCAGAGACTGCTACAAATGTGACTTCATTTAATTCTCCCAGCACTGCAGTTGGGGAGATATTCTTATCCCTTTCCATTCATGAGCAGTTAAAACGATTGTCTCAGGGCATGAGCTAGGAGGCAGCAGAGCCAGGAATCCAACCCAGCCCTGTTCCCCGGGACCCCACCCTGGGCAGCTCTCTGCTTTGTCCTTGTCCCTCCACCTGTCTCCTTAGTAATCAGATGCCTTGAGCCCTGTGCTTCAGCCAAACTGTGGTCTGGTTCCTCGCCTCCAGGCTCTGTCCTCGGCTCCATGCCTGAACTTCTGCTTTTGGTTTCTGTTGTCAGACCCCTGCACTTCACCCTGACCTTCTGCCCCTCTGGAGACAGTGGTATGCAGACCCTCAGGCCCCTTGGCTAGGTTCTGTTGCCTGTTACTCCTCTTCCTGTTATACACATCTCCTTTTTTTATCTGCTGCCCCCTGCCAAGGCTGCCATTTTTACACAGTGTCCTACATTCAGGCATTTCTGCATGTAGAACTCCTATTTCAATTTTATTTCAAGTTTTTTCAAGTTCAACCTTGGAATAAATATGTTGTCAATATCTTTACAAGAATAAATCTGTCATTGCAGCTTGTGTCCACAATATTCCCCATATGTTTATTTTTTATTTTTAATTTACAGTAAAATTGGCCTTTACTTTGTTGCACACACCTATGAACTTGCACACATGTACAGATTTGTGTAATCACTATCACGATCAACACACAGAACAGTTCTGGCACCTCCTCCCCAAACTCCCACCTGCTATCCTGTATAGGCACATCCTTCCTCCACCCCAACAAGTGATTACCCCAGATATGTTCCCCATCACTCTAGTTTTGTGTTTTCAAGAATGTCATATAAATGGAATCATAGTATATGTAACCTTTTGAGATTGGCTTCTTTCATTCGAGATAATGCCTTTGAGATACATCCATGTTGCTGTAGTATTAACAGCTCGTTCCTTCTTATCGCTCAGTAGTATTCCATGTATGGATGTACTACCACCATTGTTTATCCACTCACTGGTTGAAAGACATTTGGGTAGTTTCCAGTATGGAGTGATTATGAATAGAGCTGCTATAGACAGTCACAGTTTTTGTATGAGCACAAGCTTCCCTTACTATAAAACAAGTATCTAGGAATGGATCACTGTATCATCTGAGAAGTGTATGCTTAGGTTTAGAAGCAAGTGTCAAACTGCTGCCAGAGTTACAGCTAGTTAATTTCCTAACCTACCCACATGCAGTTTTATATCGCAGGCAGACTCTGCTGCAACGCCTCATGTCTTCTGTTTGTTCCTCCAGACGGACCCTTGGGCCTCCTCCATGCCTGGGGAGACTGATGTCCCCAGGAGACATCAACAGACTCCTTTGGCCTCTGTCTTGCATTTGGATTTGGTCGAAGAGAGGCACTGTCAGGAAAGCAGAGGGCAGGAGGAAAAGGCTGTCTGAAGGCATGTGTGCCTGCCCCATCCCTGCTGGTGGCCCCAGTGCTGCACCTCTCTAGGGTACCTGCTGCTCTCAGCAGGCTGCCCTGGCCCTGTCTTTCATTTCCCTGGCCCCTCGGGCCTGCTTCTGCCCACCATGGGTCACTGCACTCTCCATGACTACTTAGATATTCAGTTTCTTATTTACTCCTTCTAAAGTAACTATGAGATTGGAGGATAGATGAGGGAACTGAAGCACAAGAATAACTTGTCCAAGGTCACACAGCAGGTAAGTTGCAAAGCCCAGCGAGAGTAGAATTCATGGCTCTTAAACCCATACCCTTTCCAATAAACTCTGAATCCACCTCATTTGGGTCAACGCTTTTATTACACATTTTTACAAATAATTCATTGTATGTCTCATAAACATTTAAAATAAATTAGCAAGTTCTGGAATTTGTGCTCCAGTGTTTGTGAGCAGGTTGTATGGATTACCATAGTTTGTCTTCTTCCTGTTTATTGGATTATTTTTCCTTAATTCCTAATATTCATGGTATATTTTATATCAATTCTAAGTTTAATAAAAAATGATCAAAGTTCCTGAATAAAACATGGGAAGGCTAAAGAAAATATTTTTATTCTTAAGTGAGCATTGTATAATGCTAATATGCTATATAATCATTAGTTGAATGAATTATTGATTAGCTTCATTAATTCTTTTAAACTTTAAATATTTTCAAATAAACTTCTACTGACATATGGCGAAGCTAAAAGCAACTGATTTTGCTAAACAAAGCAACCAATGCCCGCCACAGAGCTGGCTCCACCACCCACAGGGAGGAACATAAACACCAGTGAAATGCACGACTCTGTACACGTATTCACCTATTCGTTCTTTCGCAAATCATCTTTAATCTCACCTAAATCCCTTGCCCAAGGTCTCACTGCTAGTGAATAGGGAGATGGTTCTCTTGATGTTCGGATCAGAACTCTGTTTCCCACATAAACTTACATGAGTATAACTCTAACTCAGGTCTGCAGGTCACTAGGAGTCCATACATGTACTCTCTAGGGTCTGCTAGGCAGCTCTAATTTAGGGGGGTCAACTGTCCTGGTTTGCCCAGAACTGAGGGGTTTCCTGAAATGTGTGACTTTAAATGATAAAACCGGGAAAGTCCTGGGCAAACAGGGATGAGTTGGTCACTCTAACTAGATATCATGTGTCCAGATTTAATTATAAGAAGGTCACCCAGATGATCTAATGTACACTTACTGTATTAATTAAGGTTCTCTAGAGAAAAAGAACCAATAGAATGCATGGTAAATATATATATATATATATACACGCACACACACATATATTTAATAGTTCTGAACCTGACACCAAACGGTTCCCTAATTAAAAGAAATTACTCAGATTTCTGACAAAACTTCCCCAAGCATGTAGAGCTAGACAGTGCTTGGTCTAACCGTGCACTTCTCAAACCGTGTACCTCAGAGGCCCAGGGTCCACAGCGATATCTCAGAAGCTGAGCGGGAGAAACTCAGTAGGGAGCCGAAGGGGAGATACAAAGTTTCCTCAGTTTTTCTTTACACCAGGCAGCTCTCCTTCCCTGTTTTGCATATTGAGCTTTCACTGGTAAGATGTCACTGGTTGAGAACGACTGCTCTAGTCCAATCCCATCATATTTCATTCGAGGGAATGACCCTCGGATAGAGGAGGAAATTGTCAGTTGAAAGCACACGATGGAATTCGAAGCATGGTAAAAATAAAATGATAATCTCCTCCAAGAGGAACAATTTCTAAGTTTCTAGGTTACGTAAGCCCCAGAGCCCTCTGTCTATAACTCCATCACGTATACTATCAGCTTAGGCTGATTTGGCAGCATTATTAATAATACCACTTAGAAAGTGTAACGGTCATCGCTAGGGACTTGCTGAGAACCTCAGTGTGTGGGCCTGTGTCATTCTGTAGAGTAATCATCCTGTGGCTAAGTCAGTGCAAAGCCACACCGTCAGTGGTAATTGCGGCAATATCTGTAACCAACATAACACAGAATGGGTATTTTGGGGAAATAGACACATCCCAGGCTTTACAAAAATAGAATGATTGGTAGCATTTACATTGTCATTTTCTGTATGCAGTTTCTATTTTCATTGACTTTGCTATTTTCTCATTTATTCTTTCTACCTTCTTAATCACATGCAGGTATTTAATATTGTTTTTCCATTTCATAGTCCTGCAGGTAGATTCACTGAAAACATAAAATTAAACCAGCAAAAAAGAAGGAAATCATTTTGGGAGCTATAAGCAGATAATACAGGAAATCTAGCCCAGTGGACATTTTTTTGAGAAACATTGCCATTCATTTAACTGTGCAAAGATGCTTCCCTCACCTAAATGCTCACGATAGGAAGAAACAAAGGCAGAGACAGAGACATGCACACAGAGAAACAGACACTGAGGGAGAAGTTCAGAAATGATGGGGAAAGGTTGGTTAGCAAAATGTCTCCCTGAGAGTTTATTCAAAGGAAAAAAAAAAGAAATCTCTTATGTCAGCTATTCTCAGCCTCTTTCGGCCTTACTACGTCTTTCTACATAATACATCTTTCTACACTTAAAAACTATTGAAGACCCCCAAGACCGTTTCCTTATAGGAGGTATATATTTTTCTGTATTTTCTGTATTTGAAATTAAAATTGAGAAATGTAAAGGATACTTATTAATTTATTTTAAAATAATGGTAACAAACTCATTACATGTTAACACACATATTTCTATTAAAATGAAAAAAAGAAAAAAAAGGCTGTAAGCATTGGCAAGTTGCCAAGCTCAGATTGGCAGATACAAGTTTTTCCAAAATTCTAAAACTGTTTGCTATTCAGTCGATGCTTGAATTTATCATTGGCAACAAACGCTGTTAGTGAAGTGACAAGCTCACTTCATTCATTTCAGAGGAAATGTCTGCCAAATGCCCAAGTCCAAATTACCACAGTTTGTGTATTGTTCTTTAGGAAAAAATGGTGTTCGGTGTAAAAAACCAGTTAGTTCTGCTCGCAGCTCCAACAATTGCCAAAGTGCTTTCCCAAAGACAACCATCATACTTGGTTTGCAACAGAAATAATTCATTTGGTTTTCTTATTTCCTCACACAGTGTAATATGCCAAGTGTCAAAATTCAATAAGACTAATAATTTTACTACCCCATCAAGGATATTCCTAAGTGAAACTGGCTTTTTTAAAAAATGTAAATGCATGGCATGAAAAATACAATAACTGCTTATACAGTTTGGTGCCACTGCCTTGATTTGTACTAAAGCACCAGAAGTTTTACTTCATTGTTTTTGCATCATCAAGGCAAATGTCACTGGAAAAAGCATACCATATTTTGTATCATTAGGAAAAGAGTTTTGAACTCTCAGAATTTGTGAAAGGGTCTCGGGGACTCCCAGGAGACTACCAACCAGCCTTTGATAATCATGGTCTCACATTACTTCCTTCACCCCTTTCTTTCTTCCCTCCACCCATGAAAAAATGACGGGCAGGCTTGGAGCCAGATCTAACAGGCAATCACAGATAAATACAAATGCCCTCTCTCCCCACAGACCCCAGTTCCTCCCTTGGGAACCTACCTCCTGGGTATATAGAGCTTCTCTTCTTTGTTGGGAATTTCTGAAATAAAGTGAACTAATTTGAGGAAGGGGATATTCTTGGGACCTAATTTCAGATATGAATGATGATATGTGTTGGATACAGCTGCTGTAAATGACTAGGGGTGGGAGGCTTGGCATCAAACAAATACTTTTAGGCAACTAAAAATAATTTGTTTATTATCTTTAATAAGTAGGTAGGATGCGGGAAAATAATTTATATTCACAAAGTACTATGGCCTTTAGGTTGTAAGCCTAGTCTTTTGATATTTAAGGCAGCATGGGGTGGTAAGAAGTGCGCAAGTTTGAGTGAGAATAAATGGGCTACTGCTCATCTCTGATAGCTACTGTCTGGTTCCTTAACTGCATGGTAGGGGTAGTCACAACGGAAATAACACCCGCAAAGCTATTTCACGGAACTTTTGTGAAGATTAGAGGAGATGATAGACTGTGTACAGGACAGCACAAATTCCTGCAGCAGATAATTAATCGGGCATGTAAAACATGTCAGGCATCACATTACTCTCTAATGATGGGAGTAGACAGTAAAGGCACAGTGAATAAACAACACGATTTCCAATCGTAGCAAATACTTTGGAAAAAAATAAGCGTGGTGTTGTGACAAAGAAATTCTCCCTTACGAGAAGGTTCAGGGACTATCTCTCTCGGGAGGAGAGACTGGAGCTGAGAAGGGTCCCACCTGGGAGAAAGCTGGGGAGGAAAGTTCTGGGGGGAGTAAAGACAGGAAGGCAGAATAAGATGAGGGGTGTGGCAAATGGAAAGAGGCCCAGGGACTAGAATAAGGTGAGGGAGGGGAAGGAGGTCCAAGGGGCAGGGGGGAGCTCAGGGCACGTAGGTCCTTGAAGGGCATGGGTGGGAGTTTGCATTTTGGGTGAGGGGAGCGGAACACTGCTGAAGGTTTTAAGCAGGGAGGGTGCATGATCAGATTCCTATTTAAAAGGTTAACTAAATAATTGTGAAAGCAAGTGAGAATCTGTTTCTGCTGGAGTTGCCAACATGCACAGGTTGGGGGAAGGAGGAGCAAAGATGTCATCTGGGTCTGTTTCCACCTCATTACGTTCATGGTCTCCTGTCTGGAGATGAAGCAAGGAGATTTGCATCCTGCTTGATCCCCGTGGGTGGATAGTGTCACTTTTGGCACCTGCTTCACAGCTTCTGGCTCTTTGTCGTTGGCACAATTGGGCCTCTCTGGAGCATGTGATGACGATGTCAATTTTTCCCCAGCGGCAAAATAAGATTGACCCTGGAGTCTTATTGATGAGTTTCGGGGATCTGCTTCTCAGAGATAAAAACCCTGCCACACATTATATGACTGGCAATTTCAACACTCTTTAATAGTCGTTGTGGTCTGGTGATCGTGGGTGTCAAATGGGGACACACCACAGATTTGTCTTCATTTTATGTCTTAGAACTGTTCTGTAAACAGACTAGATGGAACACAAAGAAACGGCGAGGGGCCTTGCAGACCTTCCAAGTTTTTAGGATAATTTTGTTAATTTCTGTCCTTGATTAGAGAATGGGTCTCTTTTGTCTGTGAATGTCACCATTTTAAGTAAAGATCACAACATCTACAGCAGGCAAGAAGGGAGAGGCTGCCTACCCAGTCAACTAGATCCACTGGGTTAGTCTTGGCCATTTGTAAGGTGACAGATATTGGAGGAAGTCCACCTTCACAGCCAGATTGCTAGGAAACTGTGAAGTTGGAGTTGAAGTCCATAGTAACCATGAGTAAATGAAAACAGGGTTGCCCCTGTCACGAGGCTATGTGTTACCAAATAGAAGGTGAACAGGAAGCATAATAGCTGTTAGTATTCCCCCCCCCCCCGAGAGTCCTCAATACTTTGGACTTGGATTTCTGCAGGGGTTGGTGGAGTTTAGACCATCCCTGCTGGTGAACACCATGGAAGTGAAAACAACACCACCCCTCCAGTCTCCTACACAGCACAACTGAGTGTTCTCGCTTACTGCAGACAGATTCTCCTCACACATGCTTGCTTACGGCTTCAGTTGTGCAGTTTTTTGCATGGATACACCATAAAGTCTTATTCTTAAGAAGCTAAATATTTGCAAACACTCACTCATTCAACAAATATTAATTGGATGGCTGCTGTATGCCAGACATTATGCTAGGAGCTAAGTAAACAAATGCAAACAAAACAGACACAGCCTGTGTCAGCATGAATACATACAGATGCAGGCACAAGCAGAATTTTAGAATTTTCCTTGTCTAATTAAGGTATCATGGAGAGGATGACATAGTCTGTGTCATCATTATATAGATGAGGAAAACGAGGCCCAAAGAGCGACTTTCCTGATATTACATAGGTAGTAGATGGCAGGATCAGGGGTGGTAATAGGCACCATTAACCTTTATTGGGTACTAGGTGCCAAGTACCTAGCAAACAGGTACTTGACATGGGTTATTTTCATGAATTTTCACAAAATCCCCCTGAGATAAGTCCTACTATTATCTGTATTTTTATGTATAGTAATTCTGAGACCCAAGTTCATAGAGCTGGGAAACTGTTGAACTAGGATTTAAATCTAGGCAGAATGACTTCAGAGAGAGTGCTTCTAATCACTGTCATACTGCATCATAATCCAGAGTTCTTTTAACACCGACATTCAAAAAGCATTATCCCTTTAAAAGTATCGCATTTGCAATCCCAGAGCCGCTTGTCAACCACTTGGTCCAACACCTACTAGTATCCATTTACCCAATTTATGAAGTGATGGTGATAAAGCAGCCATCTGTTTGTTTGCATTTAAGCCAGTAGTGACCATTAGAAAATGATAGTCTCTAGACTTTGAGACTATCAAAAAAATATCTAAACAATTGTTTTCTGGTATTTCACTATATTAAATTTTCATGTAGGAATGATACACAAAGATAGGAAATTACTTCCTTAACAAGTGAGGTTTAAACAGAAGTGCATTTCCTGTAAAGTTTTCCCAGATACCTCCCAAGGCCCTGGGAGGGCCCTAAAAATATTCAATTCATAGTTTTCTCTTATTTGTCTTAAAGAAAGCCCCTGAAATGTTAGGCCCCTAAAATGTTACACATTTCAGGCCCCTCAATACTTAGGTTTGTCTCTGCTTTACCCCAATGTAGAAGTTTCCATCAAGGCTCTAGAGATAGTAGAATCTCAGTTTACTATTAATAACTCTGACTTTGCCATTTACTTGAGACTTTGGGTAAATTATTTATCTCTTGAAACCTCTGTTTCTACATCAGCTAAATGGAAATATGTACTCTTGACAGCATATGGCTGTTGGAGAAGAAGAGTGGCTATATTCAGCTGGCAGCAAGGACAAAATGTTAATAAATGTTGACTCAACACTCTTTGTTTCCTTGAGAATTGTATTCATCTACAGTAGCAACACCTTAAAAACTGGCTAAAATGAATAAGGATCCATTTTTCCAACTTAACGAGAAGTCTGAAAAGAGGCTCAGAGATGTCATGGGGACCCAGACTCATACCTTTCTCTTTAGCCTTCCTTAGTGTAAACTCCATCTTCATGGCCACAAAACAGCTGCTCTACTCCAGATGTCGTGTTTGCATTCCAGGAAAAAAAAAAGGGCAACGGGAACATAAAGTATGCCAGTTGCATCTATCTCTTTACATCAGGAAGATAAAAGTATTTCCAGAAATTTCTCTGTGTATGGACAGAGATCATTTACAGCTGATATATAGTAACCCTATTCATATTTCCAGGGATGCCTGGAATCATGGTACTGACCCTTGGTCAAGAAAGGAATAAAATGCACTAGATATTTATAATGCTCTTTAAGTCCTAGACTCTTACACCAGCTTGTCTACCTTGTTTAAATGTATAAATTGGTGATTCGCACCTGTTATACCTGGGTAGAATCTGGCTTAGATTAATTGACCAGTGGGGTATAAAAGACCCCCTCAGTAAACTTGTACCTTAGCTTCTCTGAGACAAGATATTTTATGTGTATCTTAGTGGTTTATGAGCTGATGAGGAAGTGCCTTCTCTGAGACCAGGAAACTGTGCCTGTATGTCTCAGACCTCCCTGATGCTTGTCTGTGCTTTCTATCTCCTGCTATATTGTGAACTTTGTCTTTATTAAGAGATATATACACATGTATTTATATGTGTATATCTTTAAAGATATAAAAATATAGAATAGATAATGTTTATAGAGAGATATATAATCTATACATATTTCCCTAGATATCTATCACATACATTATAGAGTCTATATTTCATACAGATACACTGCCATGAGTTCTTTTACTCATCCTACCCTGTGTAAATGTTGCACCCACCCAGTAAATTTCTGTGTATATCCCAGCTGTAGGGGATCTGGGGAAGTGAGGATTTTTTAACTGGCAATGTCTCCTAAACAACACTGGAATTCTGGACATGTGAAAGAGAAAATCACTCAACCAGGGCAGGGGTTCTCAAACTTTAACTAACATCGAAATCACAGTCTGCCAGGCCCCAGCCCCAGAGTTTCTGATTATTAGGTGTGGGGTGGGGCCTGAGAATTTACATTTTTAAAAACTTCCCATTTGATGCTGATGCTGCTGGCGGGAACATATTTTGAGAACCATTTACCTAGTGAAATCGAGAAGGACAGAATTAGTTTTGCTTTGCTTTTGACAGCTTCTACTGGTGTTAATTTTATGGTCCAAACAAAGCAGCAAGTATATAAAGCCTGGATGAAGCTCATTTCTATTTTCTGAGGGCAAATGCACATGTGTGTGTGTAAGATCAGTCTTTGGCTTTATTTGGCTTGAGGACGGGACGGGTACTAATGAAGAGGCTGGATATTTGGCCAAAGCTTTTTAAACCTGTCTCGGAAGTGAAGAGTGAGCCATGTGTGCCAAATGCCATGCAGAGAACATGGAGGGAAAATAAATGACAGATGAATCCTAGGGACAGCCAGTTCTGAAAATGTTATTTTCCACAGTGAAAATGTGGCCAGAAAGACCATGTGTTCAGGAAGCCACCAAGCTAGAGCAGCAGGGAAGAAGGGCAGCGGTGTTGCTAAAAGAACTGCTGAGAATGGCTGCTCACAGCTTTGTACCCCAAGTCTTCCATTTGCTCCACTAGGAAGAATGTCTTTGTTCTGGGGCCGTGGCCATAGGGAGTGTGGGGCTTCCTACCCAGCCATGGGAACTAGTCCCTAGACCAAGCCTGGGTCACTTGAGAAATGCCTGACCAGTCTCTGCTCTCCTGAGAACTAACCACCTGTTTCCTGTCTCTTGTTTGACACAGGTCTATAGTCCCTTACCCACAATTTCAAAATCCAAACTCTGAAAACCAAAAGTTTATAACTAATTTGTGGTGAAACACACCCTGACCTGAACACGTTTGGCAGCAAGGTCTGACCTGAGATGATTACTTACATTTTTAAAAATTTTCTTATTTGGTAGGAACAGTTATACATTTCAATGCAGAGAAATTAACACACTTGGTTATGAGGTGCTGCCTAGACATGCTGCGGGGATTTTATAAAATCAATGGAGTATGCATCATATTGCCTTTCTAAAACAAGAAACCTTCTGAATTCTGGAACACATCCGGCCCCAGGGGTTTGAGTAAGGTATTATGGACCAGACTCCTTCTTTGCCTGTTCATCCTGGTTCCCATTGTTGATGGATCTTCCAGCCACAGCCTTGCCACGCCTCTCCAAATACATTCCATTGAGCACTCTTTTTAACACACCCAGGTGTTCTTGAGTCCCCTAAGGACTGGGGTTCTGATGCCACTAGCCCTGGGTGGAATCAAGTCTTGAACTCAGCAGAAAGCCTTGCTCACAAAGTCCTTTTTCACTGGACTGACAGCTGGAAGAGGAAGTTTCTGTCTCATCTCTGCTGCTTTCTTGGGGAAATCACCCTAATAGTTTAAGCCTCTGGTGTCTCTCCTTAGACAACATGCAATGTAGTCTCTTTATGTAAAAGAGAAGAAACCAAGGCTCAGAACAATTAAGCAAGTTCCTACATTACTGTCCCAACATGATTCTAAGACACAATATTGTACACTCCTTGAGACAAGAGACAGAATCTGCCATCTTCTAGACAGAGCAAGCTGCATCATTTGCAGTGCCCTATAAAAATGAAAATTCAGGGCCCCTTGTCCAAAATTTAAGAATTTTAAGATGGTAATAGCAGAGCATTAATCCAAGTGTAAGGCCCTGTGCGACTACTCAAGTCAGACACCCTGGAAGGCAGCATTATTTTGCCATTTTCCATAGCACCTAACAGAGTATGACTGGAAGAAATATTATTTTAATTGCCTGCTATCAAAGACAATCAATGGAAGATAATGCCAAGCAACAACATACACAAAATGTTACAGAGATGGCACCACGACATTCTCCCCCAGTTTAGTACTATCTATTAGTCTGCTTAACTTGCAAACTGCTTTTTTATGAGTTGGATCAACATTTCTGTAGCAGGCATATTGCCCAGGAGATGGCAATACTGCTAAAAACCTCTCTGTGCCATTTATTATCCTAAAATCTTTTCCCTCTTTCTATGCGCCAAGTTGTAACCTCTTCCGGAAAGCACTGCCCACCACTTTATCAAAACACTTTTTTTTCGGTTGCACTGTGTGGATTTGATGGTATGTCCATTTGTCATGGTAAGTTCGTAGACGTCCAACTTCCTGTCATTGAATATGCAGCCTACTCCATTACTGCCAGCTCATAACACGAAAAGTAAGCCAACCAGCCAGGAAGACCAGAGTCTACACAATTATGCCTAATGGGTAGAAAAGGTTGGTTTCATTATCGCTGAGTCAGTAACGTTCAATTATCTTAACAAATGAAAGGGAGCAGAAGTATGTAAAATATGAAACAATGCATAATTCAAAAACCTCTTTTGTGATTGTGGAATTTTTTTTCCTCCAACGTTTCATCGACTGCGGTTTGAGTATGACACACGGAGAGCTCCAATTAGACAAGATAAAGATGCAGGGAACTAAAGCAGGTAAGCCAGAGACCTGTCTACTAGTGTCCCCGTTTTGTCACCTTGTACAATTCTATGGACAAAAGGATGCCCAAGCTTTGGGAACCTTAGACATAAACAATTCCAGCTTCCTCATCTGAATCTCAGAATCTGAGAAAGAATCTGAACTAGAACAAGACTCTCATCGCTCCATTCTCTCCTGAAACTCATGGTGTGACCAAGGGCTTGGCTTCTACTGTGCTAGTCTAGATTCTACATTAGCAACAGGGCTGAGGTGTCAAGGAAACTGTTGAATGCAGATCAGGTGTCATAGTATTAGACTCTCAAAATGTCCACAAAAGAATTTCCAAAGGGAGGTAAACATTAACTGTTACAAGTTAAAACTATTCACTGAATTAGTAAATAGCATTTAACATTGGCTAAAAACAGCACTCTGCCAGGCACCAAGGGAGTTACCGACAGCAGCAAAGAATGAGTGAATAATACAGTCATCTCCCTCATGAAAAGGGCAAACAGTCAGTTTTGAAGATAAAAGTGAGTTCCCACTGGGCCCTAAGCTCCTCTGGAGCACGTACTGTCTGAGTGCCTTTTGTCTCTGTGCAGCCGGAGTGATCCTTCCAAATGAAAAATCTTCACTAGCTTCCCTTGCTCTTAGAATAAATGTCAAACCCCTAATGTTCCTTATTAGGCAAGGCACAATATAGACTAAGGATTGGAAAACTTTTGTGTAAAGGGCCAGAGAGTAAATATTTTTTGGCTTTGCAGGCCAAACAATATCTGCCGCAACTACTTAATCCTGTCATTGTAGCACAAATGCAGCCATGAACAATTAGCAAATGAACAGGCGTGGCTGTGAGCCAATAAGACCTTGAGGACAAATATAGGCAGCAGGTGGATCTGACCAGCAAGCACAGTTTGCTGGCCCTCGGTACAGACTATGCACCTCAAACTTTGTATCTACTAATTACTGGAGATCTTGTTACTACAGGTTTGAACACAATAGGATGGCGTCTGTGATGCTGCATTGTTAAAAAAAATTCACAGCTGATGCTGATGCTGCCTGCACAGAGAACAGCTTATCTTTCTAGCTCACATTCTACCCTGCACTTCCTCACTTTCTGGGGTGGTCCATACTGGCCCTTAGTCATCTTTTCTTTCTCATCGTGTTTCCTCCTTCCCCAGGGCCTTTGTGCATGCTGCTTCTTTGGGCTAGATTTCCCCTCTTCTTTTGCTTAACAAACTCATTTAAATGTCAGCTCAGGGTTCATTTCCTTAGGAAGGGTACTCCAGACTAGATCAAGCACAGCCCTTACCTGCACTCGGTGTTCCGGATTCCTCTCCATCAGAGTGATTACCATATTTGTGATGTTACGTTTACTTGTGTCCTTCCTCGTTAATGCCTATTTCTTCTCCTTTGGAATGTAAGCTGCTTGAGAGGAGATAATATGCTAGTTTCGTTTGTCATCTTATACTCTGCACCCAGCACAGTTCCTGGATAAGTTTGCTGCTCAATAAATATTAAATGAATCAAAAAAGCAATGAATCAGTCCTCATTTTCCTGCCTCATTTTCCAGACCCTAGTAGACAGGCACTCAGTAAAGATCACTGAATAACTTTTAGAAGGTTTTGGAATTTAGAAGAGTTTTAAAATTCGGAAGGCTTTTGAAGACCCCTTTACGGCTCCCCTGCTCCCTCTTCTCTTCTCTAGTCGTCTCTCTAAACCAGCAATGCCCAGTGGAACTCGGACAATCGTGCTGTGTCGAGGGGAGTTTCTGTGCTATCCAGTAACGTAGCCACATGTGGCCACTGAGCATGTAAAATGTGCTAGTCCCACTGGGAAACTGAATTTTTAATGTTATTTAAGGCACAGTGCATGCCATTCTAGGTTCCCGGGAATTTGTCAGAGCCGTTTAAAGCCCTCTGTGACATCTGATTTCCCAGATTTTCCTTCTTTGTGTGTTGGTTAGCCTGTTGTCTGCCCTAACTGCTGCGGGCAGCTGCAAAGTCAATCCATCAATGGCTGCTGATTGCTTTTGACAAATGCCCTTGGGGAAAAGGCTGTTTGTACTGGGTGAGTTCCAAGTCAAGTCAAATAAAGACCATCCTTCTGGGTAGGGTCTTCCAGTGAATCCCCTGACTGGTCTGACAGTGACAGTTCTCTGCACCCGGGGTTTTGCTATGCCCCCTCCAGGGACTCCGGGGACTCTGTTTTTCACACGATAGGCTCTTAGTTTACCAGGCTACCATAGTGCTGGGGCTACAGGGAGGGCAACAGGACAAGGGAAAACACCACAAAGCTTGCCGTTCTTACTGAGATGTGGACATTTTTCTTAAGTAAATCCTGCCCAGATTGCGGCAGCATTTGATTAATTTCTAGAGTTCCAAAATTTGATTCTAAAAATTTTTGCTGGCATTCTCTTTGGCTTATGGAGGAGAAGGTTTCTTGCTGAAGTCACTTCTACATCCATTCTTAAAACCTCAGACACAATGCCACCTCTTCTGAGAAGCAGTTTCCCCTATTGACAGCATCTGGTTTTTTTCTCTATGCTTTTGTAAAAGAAAATAAAACTCCCAGGAATCCCCAACTCCAACACAAGAGGGAAGGTCAAGTGTACAGACTGAGTCATGCAACATCCCCTTCCAAAGGAATAGATATTACTAACATTACACATTGACCAGATTCCCACGGAAAGGCAAAGGGCCTCAGGTGTCTACGAAGGACTGCCCCCCAGATTATTCGTAGAGAAAGTCTTTGCTGGCCGCATGAACAAGGACATGCATATTGTAACTTCAGGTCTGAAGGCTGAGTCTAGCTCCTAAAACTAAAGTCTGTTCAATACCACACTGATAATGTTGATTATAAGTTTATCTTCCCAGCTGCAGAACAGAGACATGACTAGATCAATCATTTTTCCACTTACCAGAGATATCAGCATAATTATTTCTTCCTTTACTCCCTTTTTGGCTTCAAATATTCACCTTATCTTATATAATATGTGGATTTCCTGGGCACTAAGTAAAGTCTTACAAGAATGGAACCATTTGTCTTACTGCCTACTTGGCCCTCTTCCTACATGCCCCACTCCTTTAAGGAAATATATAAATACTAAATTTCATAAAAACTTCTTTGGAAAAAACAATCACAAATGCATCTATGGCTTGTGTTTTTCCTGGATGCACCCTAAAGCTGGTTTATTTATTTATTCATTATTTCAAAATATTAATTAAGGGGGTACAAGGGTTTTTGTTACATGGCTATCTTGTATAATGCTTAAGTCAGAGCTTCTGCTGTGCCCATCACCAGAATAGTGCTCATTATACCCAACAGGTAAGTTTTTATCCAACACCCACCTCACCACCCTCTCCCTTTCTTGGTTTCTCATGTTCCTTATATCACTTTGTGCTAGCGTGTACCCATCTATTTAAAGCGGTTTAATAAACCTTGATTGATTTAGATCTTTGCCTCAGTCACTCATTTGGAGTCGTGACTTCCTGAGCACTTCCTACCAACTTCTAAGAGATTATATTATTTGTAGCCATTTCATTCACTCACCGACTATTACAGTTTGGGTGTTTATCTATCCCTCCAGACCTCATATTGAAATTTGTTCCCCAGTGCTGGAGGTGGGGCCTCACGGGAGGTGTTTTGGTTGTGGGACAAATGCTCTGCCTGGGGACGGGGGGCGAGTGAGTTTCTGCTCTATTAGTTCCCACAAGAGTTGGTTGTTAAAAAGATCCTGGCACCTCCCTGTCCTCCCTCTCTCTTTCTCTCTCTCTCTCTCTCTCTCTGCTTCTCTCTCTCGCCTTCTCTCTCACCAGGTGATCTCTGTACACTCTGGCTCCCCTCGCCCATGAGTGAAAGTGGTCTGAGGCCTTCACCAGATGCCTGATCTTGAACCTTCCAGCCAGCAGAACCATGAGCTACATAAACCTCTTTTCTTTATAAATTACCCAGCCTCAGGTATTTCTTTACAGCAACACACCAACAGACTAAGACACTGACTAAGCAGACGTTTTATTCGATAAGCTCCTACTTACTGCAGCCCTATGTCTCGTCATTAAATTGTGTGTGACTTAAAGGGCGGGACCATGTCTGACCTGACTCTGTATTCACCTTGCACAAAGGCTGGCACATTGCAGGTGCTCCACAGACATTCGTGGAGCTACGGATGCCACAGGGGGCTGAGTGCGGCCGATCTGGAGCTGACTGCCATTCCGAACACAAATCCCCTGCCCCCTTTTCAGCCCCCACCTTTTTGTCCATGTTGCCTAACATTCAGAATGTGAGTACGCCTCTGACCTATGTTGTTAAACAATCTTTGACTTTTACATTTTTTTAATCTGTTTCTAGAAGACTCAAAATGGAAATTCAATGAGAATGTGAGAAGTAATGTCTAAAATTTTTGTTACTAAAAGGAACCGAAGCCAGTGAAGCATTTCCATGGGGGTCCCTGCTCTCCTCTGTGTCTTTCCTCTATGCCCCACTGCTTTAGCTCCTTCCCACTCATTATTCTCCACTCCCTTCTATGTCTGTCACGTTAACCAAGGACCTTCCTTTCCTGCAGGAAACACCCTGTCTGTGTGCTTTGTATTAAGTGGTGAATGACACATTAAAAAGAGCACTGGGACTCGGCTTCCAGAAATTTCTTTTCTATCCAGATTTGGTTCATAATTTATGTTGGAATAGTTTCTTTTCCCCTCTGTGCCTCAGTTTGCCCGTCTACCACATGAAAATATTGATCCCCATGGTTTTACTTCTAATGTCCCACAATTTTGTCACTATGAAGCTGTCACCCCCAGCCACTTCATTTTTAAACTGTATATGCATTTAGAGGAGAATATAGAAAGATAAGAGTGCTGTATCACAAGGCATGACTAGCCAGTGGTGAGATTTCAAGCATTACATATTCATTCCACAAACATTCATTGAGGATCCATGATAAAGGCCTTCCCTTTGTGTTAACAATACAGACATAAGTGGGCCCTGCCTTATAAAAGCACATAGTCTCATGAGAAACTGATTTTTGGAGAAGGCTTAAGCTAACTAAGATTGGTACCTCAAGTTTATATCCCTTGCTAATTTCAATATATTAGTAATGCCCACCGGAAGAGTGGTTTTGGCTCTTTGGAATAAAGTGCTGTGATTGATAGGTCATGCCTGCTATGCACACAGAAGGTGATATAATGGTACACGTGCCAAATGTGTGCTATCCTTACTCTGATACTTTAGATCACATCATGTAATATGGCGGTCCCCGAGCTTTTTGACACCAGGTTTCATGGAAGACAACTTTTCCATGGAGAGGGTTGGGGATGGGGGTGACAGCTCAGGTGGTGATATGCGGCCCTGTTTTTCTAACAGGCCACAGACAAATACCAGACCACAGCCCGGGGGTTGGGGACCTCAGATGTAATGACTATTCCTTTCCATTCATTTTCCATCTTTTCCCATCTCTTTGCATTAGTTTCCTGTCTTGGTCTGTTACGGCTGCTATAACAGAGTATCACAGACTGGGTAGTTTATAAACAACAGAAATTCATTTCTCACTGTTCTAGAGCCTAGAAAGTCCAAGATCAAGGCTTTGCAGATTCTGTGTCTGGTAAGGGCTGTCTTTCTAGTTACAAGAATCTTTCTTCTTACTGTGTTTCATCTGGAGGCAGAAGGGTCTGCAGGGAGCTCCCTGGAATGTCTTTTGTAAGGGCACTAATCTCATCACTGGGCTCCAGCCTCATGACCTAATCACCTCTGAAAGGCCTCACTTTCACATACCATCAAATTGGGGATTAGGTTTCAATATCTGGATTTTGGGGGGACACAGACATTGAGTCTATAGCATTTCCCTTTGCATACAGTATCCTTCACCTTTTTGTACCTTGTCTCTCAACTTTGTGATGGAGATAATAACAGCACTCGCTTTATGGGACTGTGTGAACATTAAGTCAGGTAACATATATAAAGCAACCAACACAGAGTTTGACACATGATAGTTTGTCTTAGTCTGTTTGGGATGCTATAACAAAATACCATAGACTCGGGAGCTCATAAACAACAGAAATTTACTTCCCACAGTTCTGGGGGCTGTAAAGTCCAAGACCCAGGCACCAGCAGATTTGACATCTGGTGAGGATCCACTTTCATGTAGTTGGAGCCTCCTTGTTCTGCGTGCACATGGTAGAAGAAGGCAAGTTAGCTGTCTGGGGAATCTTACATAGAAGCTCTAATCTCATTCAGGAGAACTTCACTCTCATGACCTACTTACCTCCCCAAAGGTCCCACATCCTAATACCAGGAGTTAGGATTTCAACATATGAATTGTGGGGGAGTGACTCAAACATTCAGACAATAGCACAGACATTCATTATCCCCTAAATCATTTATGGGGGGATATTTTTGCCCCAGGGGACATTTGACAATGGTTGGAGACACTTTCAGTTGTCATAACCTGAGCAGGCACATTACTGGGATCTGCTGTGTATAACCCAAGGAGGCTACTAAGCAGCCTCGCAATGCATAAGCAAGCTCCCCACAAAAAACAATTATTCAGCCCAAAATGTCCATAGCATCAAGGTTAAGAAATCTTGTTCTAAATTAGTACTAGAATAAATGCTGAAGCAAGTTGGAAATATGAGACATTAATTCTTGCTACCTTTTCAAGCTAAGTGTTTCTGGGGTTTTTTCCTTAATTATAATACATGAGAGAAGCAGGAAAGTTTATTGTTGCTCAGTTCCAGGTACCAGGCAAATCAGAAAATGAAGCCCGTCTTCCCTCCCTTCTACCCTCTACCCTGTTCTTACTTGCTTCCTCTCCTCTGTTCCTCCTTCTTTTACCCCTCTTTCCTTTTCCTCAAAACTCTCTAAAGATGGCTACCAGGTGCAAGCAAAGATTTGGAAGAGGATCAAGCCACATAATTTGTATTTCAAGTTCACCATGGAAATTTATGCTCCTCCAACATGCAGCAAGCTCAGGAAGCTGGTTTTCTCTGGTGACATATGTACTCCATGAGGCAGAAATTGTTGTTGTCAGAATAACTGAGTTAAAATATCAGGATATTTGCCTAAACTCAGAAAGCTTGTCATATAAATTGCCACTGAGCAGGGACTGCATATGGGATTAGAACCTGACTTTTGGAGGGGCGATTTGTCAGCCCCGTCACCAGAACTGGCATAGTAAATAACACTAAAGTGAAGTGAGCTACGTTCTCGGAAATGTTGTACTTTATGTTGCAATGGGCAGGCAGGGAAATAGAGATAAGTAACAGCTGCCTGCATTCTCTAGTTTCTACCTAACCATGGCTGTCTCGGTCACCAGCAGTGTGTGCCAGCGTGAGGAATGGTTGTGACCTGACACTCTTGATAGGCAACGCACCTGTGCTTATGGCACACAGTAACATGACAGGAAATAAACAAACAACAAAAGAACACATGGGTCTTTAAAAAAAAAATATACCAAAAAACCATAATGCCATAAGGGGTTAAAAGAGGTAGATTAATTCCAAGTGGCTAGGTTGCTTTGAAAAGACACATTTAAGGTCAGCTTTGAAATAGGAGTAGACTCTGGATAAGGATTTCTTAACTTCAGGTGAAGTCTATAACTTAGATGGGAAACAAATTACATCTTTATTTTCACCAATCTGTACCTGACATTTAGCATTTCCTTTGGTTACTAATGCAGACCACACACACAGTAGTAGTAGCAGAACCTGTGATTTTGTCACCAGTAGAAATCCCAGCTATTCTGTCACATGACTACTATCGCAGATAATCAAAATATTATTTATGTTCATCACTCGTTTGAAACAATGGTAATTATGAGATAAACTGTTAGATTTTATTTTTAATAAATCCCTTTAAAAAGCACATATATTATCAGATCACAAATTTAGGTTATTTTTTAGACATCTGACTGTGTGACTGGTTTGAGAATAACAAGAATAAGACCTAACATCTTTACAGTGCTTTACCATGGGTCACATGCTATACTACGTTAGTCAATTTAATTCTCCTGAACAACCATGTGAGGTTGCTGTGATTATTTTCCCCATTTTACAGATGAGAAAACTGAGGCAAGGAGAGGTTAAGTGACTTGCCAGCGGCCACACAGCCAACAAGAGGTGAAGATGGCCGAATGACCTCAGAAGCCAAGCTGACAGTGACTCTATTACACAGCTACGTAACAATAACAACAGCAATCATATTAACAGCAATAATCACACTTGCTGAGAACCACGTGGGCCTTGGGTATTGTGCTGCTGCTACAACAACTCCAGAAGGTGGTTATTACCTCCAATTTATGCAAACTAAGGCTTAGAGGAACTATGAGATTTGCTGAACCAAAATCGGAACTCAGGTCTATATTATACCAAGCCTGAGCTCTTAATGTCTGTTCCAAACTGTGTGACAATGGAGACGAGAATCCTGTGGTGTGGAGTACACAGCACATTAACTGGAAACCAGAATACATACAGCCTTGAATGCCACGCCAAGAAGTGTGATTTCAGTACGTGGCAATGGGCGGTTTGCGATGGCTTTTAAGTGGAAAACCAACATCATCTGATCTCTCTTTTGGGCTGATCATTGTGGCAACGATATGGAGAATAAATTGGAGGCACAAATAATTAGAGACAATGGGACCAGTTAAGCAGCCATTGGAACACCTGTCCTAGATGAAGCTAAGATAAAGAACGGAAGAGACAGAAAAGGTATTTGAGGAAAGAACAGGGCCTGGTACGGATTAGACATCGTAGGGCTTGGTGTGAGGAAGTGGAGATGCCAAAGATTCCACCCAGCTGTCCAGCCAGAACAAGTGGAAGGTGGGGCCATGGGAGGACAAACAAACTTATCTTTGAGGGACAAGGAGAGTAAAATTTAGTAAGTTGTTCTTTGAACATACTGAGTTGAGGTCCCCATAAAATACCTTGTGGGTACATTCAACCAAAAATTGGAAATTTGGGTATGGTCCTCTACACTGAAATGTATTTTGGTCTTTGAGGGGTGCTCCTACATTTCCAAATGAGACCAAGATACAGAACCAAGGGAAGAGCTGGGAAGTGGACAGAGAAGTACAAAACACAGAAGTCAGGGGAGGAAATTGCTCTGATTGGCCAAGAGAGATGCCAGAGACAACAGAAAATGAAAAAGTAATCGAACACTAAAATAGATCCTCAACAAAGATTTTTAATTTTCTTTTCTGGAGGCCCTTTAAAATAGGTAGAAGTTGGCTTCTTCTTGGATTTAAGTTCTGATTTGCATAGAGACAGAGGGATGGAAAAAATGACATTTCTGGGTCCCATCTGGCCCATTCACAGACTGGAAGTTCTATGATAAGGAATGAGGGAAACATTTGGGCTTTCAGGCACAGGAAGGAGAGGTGAAAGCAGTGGGCAGTTGTATAAAAACCCTGCTTTTTAATTGTAAAACTGGAATGATGTGTGTGTGTGTGTGTGTGTGTGTGTGTGTGTGTGTGTATGTGTGTGTTGGGGGTGGAGTAGAAAATTATTAAATAGAAGATTAAAAAATTGGCCTTGAATTGATCACAAATTTATATGTCAATGCTACAACATTGTGTGAACCCTGGAAACAACTAGCAGAGAAATTTAAATCATGACAATTTTAAAAGAGCCTGAATATGAATGTGGCAATATCTATAAAGAGCTATGGATCTTCAGGAGGAGTGGAAAAATATAGAGTGGTAGATAATAAACTAGTCAAGCAGGTGAATCATTTTAAATACCTGGAAAATCTCATTAGCCCAGGAGGGGAAAGAATCTGGAAGCTAAGAGATTAAAATTTATTACAATAAAGAACAGTAAAGAAGATTTATAATACAGTCACAAAGCCGATTATTAAATTTGGCAGGGAAACTTGGATATGGAAAGGAGAAGATAAAAAGACAGTATGGTAGAAGCTGTTGAAATGAAATCTCACCTTTCACTTGGGGCTTGGATAAGATTCTAAGAGTGGAAATATGCAGGACGGTAAATATTTGTCGTCAGTGACCAAAATTTACTTTTACAAAAAAAGAAAAGATAAACTAGAAAAATATGTTGAGAGAATTAATAAAGTCCCAAACTGCAATGAAATAATCAGTAAGAGAAAATGAGCTAGAAATCATGGCATAGAGGGGGCTTTGGAATGCCAGTTAGTCCAAACCAAACAAGCCGCAACAAAAGAAAGTCTGTGCGTGTAAATGTGAGTCCCAGCAATGCAAAGTGCCAGCACTAGCCCTCTTGGTGCCTGGTTCAATTAGAAGTCTTCTGATTTTCCAGTGACAGAAAACTGAATCTTCCTTAAAGCAAAGAGAAATGTCTTGACTTCTGAACCAGGGAGTTCCAGGGCTAATAGTGTATTTAAACTGAGTTTAAAACAATGGTTCAAGTGATTTCCCAAGAATCTGTTCTCTTTGTCTCTGAGCTCAGCTATGCTCTCCTCCTCATGTGATTTCTTTCTCACACAGACTCTCTCCTCCTTGTCTCAAAGTGGCTGCCACAGATCCAAACCTTACTTCCCCTCAGCTTCCCAGCCAGTGAGATAAAGCACTGCTCCTCCCACAATGGTCAAGCATAAGGCTTGAGTATGATGATCACTGGCCAGACTTGGACCATCTGCTCATCCCAAGTCAATCACTATGATAAGGGTAATGGGATATTATAATTAGTTAAAGTTAATCTGGGCTCACCCCTGCAGTGGAGAGGACTGGTGAACATTAAATCACATGAGTTAAGAGTGAGGAAGTGTGGTTCCTCCCAAAAAAGTTAGGGATAGTTTTCACAGCAAAGGGGGCAAGGATTCCAAAAATAATAAATGTTCACTACAGCAACAACCTTTGGTTCTGAAAGCCCTACCCTTTGTTGCGTTTAAGCTTTTTGTGCTAAAGTTTTAATCCATTTCACTTTCGTTTTGTCAGTGGAGACATCAAATACATCTTACTAGTCAAAAAATCCCGTTTGCTACAACAGAGTAAAGTCTTTTGACACTTTATGTTGGTGTTCTGCCTAACTGGAGTAATTCTAGTCATTGTAGATGAGCTTTTAATCAACTTAAAGAAAATGATGGCAGAATACATAGTTAGGAAGATAAAATGATCTGTCCATACAGTCATTGGGTTATTGGATTGTTTAATATATAAAAAGATATTGATTACTGTTTTGAGTTCCATTGGTCATCCTATCAAAGTGCCTCTCTACTTTGAGGTGTCCACCATTTATTGGCTCCAGTCTGAGGAAGGAAGCTCTGAACATGTTAACTACAATGTACTAGACCTCGGTGTAGTTAACGCTGTTGAGAATACCAGATCACTTGGAAAACCACTGAGGAAAAACAGTTGAGAGCATTGCAGAGGTTCTGGGCAGCACACAACAAAGCATCGCACACTCATTTTTTAAAAGTCAATAGATTATGATTATCATACAGAAGAAAGAAGTCAGTGGAACTTGATCTGTTGCTCCTTGGGTGGGGGTATCTGAACACATGAATGCATTAAACATTTTTCTTGTAATCTGGGAAGAAAAACTCTCTCCCTATGTTATATTTTCACAGGGTATAATTACAAATGCCAATTCAGATGCAGCAAGACTTCCCTTGAATACATTAAGGTGAAACCATACATCTCTGGGGGAGGAGAAAGCAAGAGAGTCAGATTGCACCGTGTCATCCATCAGGCTGGAGTTCTCTGCACGGAGAGCACAGAAGAAGGAGATATATACATATGGAAAGGTCCCTAAGCATGGAGATAAATATTGAGGGCAGCGTTTTGTTCTCTCTGCTCAGTCCCACCCTCTTTCACGCCACACCCCCCTTCCTTGCCTAAGAAACCTCGACACAGAACAGCTAAGACAGAGGAGTTATTAGAAAAATATACTTCTTCATAGGAACTAAGGTCTGATTTCTTAGAAGTTTATTTTTTAAATGAGAGAAATTTTTAGAAAAACAAAAGACAGAAACCACTCTTTCTGATTTTCCTCACATTTTGTTGTCAGAGCTTTCAAATACAAAACAAATTGCAGTTCTGTTTGCCACAAATGAAAATCTTCTAAGACAATGCATTCGAGGAACTCAGCAAGTCATGTAATACAAATAGACAAGCAAGACACTGCCCCAGAAATGTATAAACCAGTTCTTTGTCAGTTTCTACAAGCAAGAGAGACATTCAGGATCGCAATATTCCGTCAGTATCTTCTACAGATGTTGCAAGTAGCTCTGAAGTACATTCATTCATTTGCTGAATGAATGTTTGATGCCTATTACGTGCTAGACACTGTGCTGTTTCCCTCCATATGTTGCTTCGCTTAATTTTCACTTTATCCTTATTTAATAATAAGGAAAATGGGAGCCTAGAGAGGTTAAACAACTTGTCCAGCTTCAGAAACACAGTGACAGAGCCAGTTTGGACCAGTGTCTATCCGATTTCAAAGCTCACAGTGTTTCCAGGATGCCATTTTGCCCTCCGTGGGAAGCACCTAAGAAAACTTTAGCTTCCCACGATGGTGGTAGGGATTCCTGATGATGCTGCTAGCTAGACCTCGGGGCTCTTGCATGAAGAGGACTCAGCTGAAAGAAAGGGGCTCTGCCAGGGCCCCAACCACTCTGTATTAGCATTGCCTGCATTTGGACCCTGCCAAGGAGAGAGGGACCTCCCTGCAGGAAACAACACTGTGGCCCAGGAAAAGGTGGGTCTGAAGGGGACACCAGAGCTCCCCAGGCTCACCCTTAAGAATGAAAATAGCGAGCTCGGGCTGGTGAGGCAGCCATCTAAGTCTGGACCACACACTGCCAATGGCTTTGAGAATACTTGGAGACTTACGCAACGTGCCCCTTCTTTTTGCATTTATTTATGTTAAATTTTTGCTGCTTGTTTCATCTCAGTGATTAGAAATAAACACCCTAAAGCCAGGGAGGATGGAGGGAGGAGACACAGGGGTATGTTTGCCTCAGTAACCAGAGGAGAGAGGGCCATGAAAATGGTATTCACCTCCACAGCCTGTCCAATGGAGAGTGAGGAGGTTTAAAAATACAGTCAAGTGTCCCTTAAGGACAGGGATACATTCTGAGGAATGTGGTTAGGTGATTTTGTTGCTGTGCCAACATCATAGAATATATTTACACAAAACTAGATGGTAGAGCCTGCTACACGCCTGGGCTATACGCTGTAGCCTGTTACTCCTAGGCTACAAACCTGTATACCGTATTACTGTACTCAATACTGTAGGCAACTATAACACAGTGGTGAGTATTTGTGTATCTATACAGAGCTAAACATAGAAAAAGGACAGTAAAAATAGGATATAAAAGATCGAAAATGGTACACTTGTACAGGCACTTACCGTGAACAGAGTCTGCAGGAGTGTAAGTTGCTCTGGGTGAGTCAGGGACTGAGTGGTGAGTGACTGTGAAGGCCAGGACGTCGCTGTCCACTACTGTAGACTTCACAATCACTGTGCACTCAGGCAACACTAAATTTATTTAAAAACTTTTTTTCTTTCTTTAATAATATATTAACCTTAGCCTCCTGTGACTTTTGTACTTTATAAACTTTTAAATTTTTTAAACTTTTTGACTCTTTTGTAATAACACCTAGATTAAAACATACATTATACAATTGTACAAAAATATTTTCTTTCTTTGTATCCTTATTCTATAAGCTTTCTTCTATTTCATATTTTTTTTTTTTTTTTTTTACTTTTTAAACTTTTTTGTTACAAACTAAGACAAAAACACACACATTAGCCTAGGCTTACACGGGGTCAAGGTTATCAATCTTGCTGTCTCCCATCTCCACATTTTATTCCACTGGAGGAAGGTCTTCAGGGACAATAACACATGGAGCTGCCATCTCCTGTGATAACAATGCCTTCTTCTGGAATACCTCCTGAAAGACTTGCCTAAGGCCATTTTTACATAAAGTTAACTTTTTTTTAAGAAGGGGAAGGGACCTAGTCTAAAATAACAATAAAATGCGTAGCATAGTAAACGCATAAACCAGCAACACAGTCATTTACTGTCATTATCTAGTATTATGTACTGTACATAATTGTATGTGCTAGACTTTTATATGACTAGCAGTGCAGCAGGTTTATTTACACCAGTGTTGTACTACAACATGATGATGGCTACAGCTACAACATTACTAGACGACAGGAATTTTTTCAGCTCCATTATAATCTTATGGAACCTTCATTGTACATATGGTCTATCATTGATTGAAACATCATTACGTGGTGCATGACTGTATGTCCAAAAATCAAAACTTCTCCCTTCAGTAAGTGGAACATAATATCCCATCTTGTGCTGGACTTAGTGACTCACTTCTACCAAGCAGAATAAAGAGGAAGTCACAAAATGTGACCTCAGAGACCAAATCATAAAAATGTGCTGTGGCTTCCATTTGGTGGCTTGCTTTCTTGAATCACTCTCAGGGAAACCAGCTGCTGTGTTGTGAGCATCCTGCAGAGAGGCCCATGTGGCAGGAAACTGGGGTCTCCTGACAGCAGCCATGTGAATGAGCTTGGAAGTAAATACTGAGCCCCATCAAGTTCTATACCTTGACTGCAGCCTCAGGAGAGACTCTGAATCAGAAACACCAAGGCAAGCCACTCCTAGATTTCTGACCTCAGAAACTCTGTAAGCTGATATGTGTTTGCTATATGAAGGGGCTAGGTTTTGGGCTAGTTCGTTACACAACAGTAAATAAGTAACACAGACAGATACATTAATATTCAGAGAAAAGAAGGACATCTTTGAAGAGCTGGGAAAAGCTGGAAGAGTCTCAAGGCTTCGCTGACTCTTGAAGCATTGTTCCTTGGCTCATTCTGGAAGGAAAGGAACACAATCTAGGTTCCTTACCTAGGAAAGGCTAAAGAGGTCCCCGAAAAGGTGACAAAAGAAAGCTTTCTTTTTCTCCCTGGTATATTTATCACATATAAAGTAAACTAAGTTAAAGGCCTTCCAAGTGTGCAACGCAGACTGATAGGAAAGGTATTAAAATATGTGCTAAAGAAATATCTATACAAAGGAGACTGGTCACATATGATTAGCTGCTGGAAAATTATATTAAACAATAACAAAAAGTACCCCAAATGCATATTAATTGTCTATTCTCCAGAAGATGCTGACCAGATGTGGGAGATCAGAGATGGCTCTTGCCATCAAGGAGCATGCAAGCTTCTGGGAGAGTAGAGAGACACAAAGATTTGTCATCCACTCAACAGATAATTCTCTGCTAGTGCCCATGTGTCAGGTGCTGCATTTGCTCCTGAACGGAAGACATGAAATAAGATATAGCCTCTGCCCTCAGCATCTATAAGGTCATATGGATACATTCAGGATAGTAAGATGCCATGATACTATGTGCGATAAGAGATGGACACTGGACCTTCGTAGATGCGTATCTGGGAAATATGTGGCATATCCCCAAATATTCTGTGAGTCCCACTAAGCTTGAAAGCCTCCCTGGCTTTGAAAGTGAGGATTATGAGAAGAAGGGCAGAAGGCCATAGGTTCTAGATGGAGCAGCTCCGAGATGGCAGAGCTCCTCTCGGCCTGGACCCGCAAGTGACAGTGTGAATGAAGTAGGGCCTCCCACCCTCCCTGCAACTGACAGGTTAGACATGCGCATGACAAATGCACCTTGGTTCCTAAAGCTCCTAAGGCCCTGGGTGTTGATTTGTGTCTGCAGCACAGCACAGCCCATCGTGACTGAGACAAGGCACATCGTCCACCACAGAGCGCAAGAAGAGTCTCTGTAAAGTAATGCTTAGTGCACTGTTGGAATTATCTGGATTCAGATGTGTGTTGGGGGAGAGGAGTGGAGGGAAAAGAGGTCCTGGCAGAAGGAACAGAATGTATAAAGGCCCAAAAGCAAGAGAGAGTGCAGTGTTTCCAGGGAAATGCAGATTACTCAATATGGCTATAGCAGAGCTTGTGAGTAGGGGAAGAGTGATAAATGAAGCCACAGCTGTGTAGTCCCTCGTAAGGAGCCGGAACCCTATCCTGCTGGCAATGGCATCTCTTGGGAGGATTTTGAACAGGGGAGTAAGATCGTCCGATACAAGCTTCTAGAGAACTAACAATACCAGATGAAGTTTGCGTTGTGAAATAAGAGGTATGAAATAAGAGGCTCTAAGCAGCCCGAAGAAGGGAAACTTCCTGATGGGTTGTGGTTATTACAGGAATAACAACTAAAGAGCAAAGATTTTGGAACATGAAGGACAGGTGAAAGGGCAAAAGGTGAGGAAAACGGTCAAAAGCTGTGAAGAAGACATGTTACAGAGACTGCTTTGCCACCTTGAAGCATTCACATGTGGGAGTATTTAAAAGATGAGAAAGAACATCTGAGGCCCTGAACGTTAGGGCATTCATCTACTATTGCTGCAATAATACCAGATAACCAACACTTCCCAAATCCCAGGGTTTACAAAGAATTCATTTTTTTCTCGCTCACGAGCGTTGGGATCAGCTCGGGCAGCTCTGCCGCAGCCTGCGGTTGGCCTCAGGTTCACTCGCAGGCTGCAGCCCAGGCTAATAGGGTAAGGGCTGCCTGGGGCATGCTCTCCTCATGGTAGATCACAGAAAGGAAAGCCTCCCATGCAAACCTCTGTTTGCATCATGCCCACCCACCTTCCCTCAGACAACACAACTCTGGCAGGCCAAGTTCAACATCGGTGGGGTGGATAAGTATACTCTGCTCACATGGACATGTACTGCAAAGTGACCTGCAAAGGCTGGGATGTATATTCCTATTATGGGCAGTGAAGAATTGGAAACAGTAATCCAATCTATCACAACCAGTCAGAGAATTTTAAATTGCTGGTACAGACAATAAAGATTTATGATGATTTTGAGCATCAGAGTGGCAGGCAGTAGAAACCTTTAGCAGGGCAACGATTAGAAGTCAGAAGACTTGGCAAGCTAGAGCAACACTTCAGGTGTGCAGTAATAGGAGCGTTAACTATGATGCAGCAATGGAGAATGAAGGGCCGCGGAGACTGTCCGAGGGGTGAACAAAGAGGACTATAATGACTGATTGGAGATGGTGATCACAGGCAGAAAGCCAACCCAAGATGATTCCAATGTCTCCAATTTGGATGAACAGAAGCTCTGGGTGGCATTGATCATTTGAAAGATGTGAGCTAATTTGGAAGATGGGGAGAACAGAGTGTTGTGTATAACATGGGGTCCTTTTGGTATGTTTGATATAAAGATTGGGTAGCCAGCAGAAATGACTGGCAGAAGTTAGAAAGGTCTAATTAACATCTTGGGGAAAGGCCAGATCTGAATATATAGAATCGAGGGCCACCCACATTAAGGAATTCCTGAGATTTGCATAAAGAGCAAAGTCCTCACTGTACAGAAAGGGGATATGCGGGTGGGGAGATGAACAAAGATGGTGAGACAAGAACAGAGATAATGCTGCATTAAGGGAAAAAACTGTAGATAATAAAACACAGGAGACAAACTTCGCAATGTGATTATTTTAACTATGGCTTTGTCCACATTAAAATTACTTTGGAATTTTAAAAACAGATTGCATTTCTGTTGCTTTGTGCAACTTACTCTATATAATGAGAATGTGTAAAGATGTGAATTTACGGAAGTTAAAAAGCTGGAAGAGGAATGCAGCAGCTGGGATGTTAATGAAAGCATAATCTGTTATGTGTGGAAATAAGCAACATACATTTGCTGTGATGGGGCAACCCTTATGAAACTTCACTGAAGCACCATGAAAAATTTGAGCAGAGAAACTTTTGCAGCCAAAAGGGAGAAACATGATGAATTCTTTTAATTTTCTTTAAACTCAAATGTTTCCTTGCATATGCCAGTGTCACAAGAGGGAAACAAAACTGGCTGTGTATTGGCATTGCACACTTATTAAAAAAGATTAAGTGAAGCCACTCAATGTGTTAGACAATCATCAAATCATTTATTAATAACCGTATTATGTATGATGTCAGATCTGACGTATGTAATAGAACCTTAACTGAAGCATGGAAACATGTAACAATGTGACAACATTCATCCAGTAGATGAAAATGCACATATGATTGACAGAGGTTTTTTGTACACACGATGGTCTCTGATCCTCACACAATCTCTGTAAAATAATCTGTACGTATGCTCTTACCCAATTGACACCTGAGAAAGCGTAACACAGATTAAACGTCTTGCCCAAACGCATCCAGCTGGGAGGTCAAAGTGCCTTTTAAATCCATGTTTATGTCCTTTCCACTGTATCAAGACAATTATCTACACACAAAAGAAGAGTCCCACCAACTTCCTCCACCTCACCAAGGGCCAGCATTGGAGGCCTCCAGTGGCTGTGCATTGCCTACCAGATAAAATCCAATCCTTTCACCGAGCATACAAGACTCTTTGTGGCCCTTCATTTACCATCCTGATCTCAACCTCTAACACCGTGTTCCCACCCACCGCATCACACCTGTGTCCCCATCATGTTTCCAAGGTTCCAACCATAAAAATGCCTACCTCAGTGATTTGCAATCCTGGTTTGGGGAATATTCCAATAACCTATGCTTTTCGTAAAAAAAATAATAATAATTTTAATTAAAGATTTTATTGAGATAATTGTAGATTCACACAAGCTGTAAGAAATAACACAAAGAGATTGTATTGTACATTTTGCCCAGTTTCCTCCAAAGGTAACATTTTGCAAAACTCTGGTATAATATCACAACCAGGACATTGGCATTGACTCCACCCACCAATCTTATTCAGATTTCCCAAGTTTTACTTGTACTCATTTGTATGTGTGCATATTAAGCTCTATACAATTTCATCACTTGTATAGGTTTGTGTATCTACCAGCACAGTAAAGATACTGAACAATTCCAACTCTACAAGGAGTCTCTGTTAGTCTTATATAATTATACCTACCTCTCTCCCAACCCATCATACCTACAACCCTTACCTTTGGCAACTACTAATCTGCCCTCCATTTCTAAAATTTTGTCATTGCAAAAATGTTATATAAATGGAATAATGCAATATATCAGCAGTCCCCAACCTTTTTGACACCAGGGACCTGTTTTGTGGAAGACAGTTTTTCCACGGATGGTGGGGAAAGGTGCTATCTCCGCCTGGGCTCCACCTCAGGTCATCCGGCGTTGGATTCTCATGGGGAGCACGGAACCTAGATCCTCACATGCGCAGTTTGCAGTGGTGTTCACGCTCCTTTCAGGTTCTGATGCTCCTGCTGATCGCACCAGGGGCGGGGCTGGGGCGGTGATGCCAGCGATGGGGAGCGGCCGTGAGTGCAAGTGGGTCTTTGATAGCTCACCTGCGGCTCCCGCTGCTGCTAGCTGCCAGTCTTGGAGGGCAGGGGGATCTCAGTGATATATAACCTGCTGTGATCTGCTTTTGCCATTCAGACCAATTCCCTGGAAATTCATCCAAACTGTTGCGTGTGTCACTGGTTTTTTTCCTTTTATTGCTGAGTAGTAACAGTCCATGGTATGTAGGACCAGAATTTCTTTAACTATTTACCCACTGAAGGACATCTGCGTTGTTTTCAGTTTTGAGCTTTTACAAATGACGTTGCTATGAATATTCAGGTACGGATTTTTGTGTGAATGTAAGTTCATTTCCTGGGTCATATGGTAATTAGATATTAATTTTATAAAAAACTGCCAAAGTATTTTCCAGAATGGCTGTAAATTCTACATTCCCATCAGCACTTTTTGAGTAATGCACTGTCTCTGCATCCCCTTCAGCATTTAGTGTTACCACTACTTTTTTTTTTTGTTCACATCCTGGTAGGTGTGTAATGATACCATATATACACATAACGTATATTGCAACAGTCTACTGCTTATTACAAGCTACGAGTATCAACGTTTTACCATAGTAGATGAAGTATGGAAACCCCACTTTTATTAAAATTCTTTTACCTTTTTCACTTTTGAATATCACTGTCTTGAGTATCAGATGGTGTTCTAATTTTTATTTCAGTTGTCAAAGGCGATTTATAAATCCCATGAGGAAAAGAATTGTCTACGTGTGTGCCCATATTTAAGCTTTTTGCGTTGCTTCTTTTTCCTGCTCAATGCCCCCAAATTCTTTGTTTTGTTTTGTTTTTCCTTTAATTTGGAGAGCCTTCTTTTGTTAATAGTTCAGGGTAGGATTGCTAGTGGCAAATTTTTATTGTTAGTTTTCCTTCATCTGAGAATGTTTACATTTCCCCTTCATTCCTGAAGTGTCGTTTCACCGGATAAAGAATTCACAGATGAATTCTTTCTTTCAGCGCTTGGAAGATATTTTGCCACTTCCTTCTGGCGTCCCCAGTTTCAGAGGAGAAATCCACTGTATCGCGAATCGTTTCTCTGTAGGTCACCATTGTTTCTCTCTCTGGCTGCTTTCAACAATTTTTCTTTGTATTAGTTTTAAAAAGTGTAATTCAGCTGTATCTTGGTGTGGATTTATTTGGGTTTTTCCTGTTTGAGGTTAATTCAGTTTCTTATATCTGTAGATTTGGGACTTTAGCCAAATTATGGGAGTTTTCAACAACTATTTCTTTCAACAATCATTTAATCCCACTCTCTTTCTCCTCTCCTTCTGAGATTCCAATGATAAAATTAGTTCTGTTGTTTATGACTCACAGATCCCTAAGGCTATGTTCATTTTTTTCCATCTATTTTCTCTCTTTAGGTCACTCTGTCCTCAACTTCACTGAAATTCTACCCTCCGCTCTGCTTTTCAGCCCATTCAGTGAGTATTGATTCTCTTGTTACTGAAGTTTTCAGTTCTATATTATTTTTGTTTTTTTTTCTATAACTTCTATTTTTCCCTTAGGTTTCCTATTTTTCATTTATTTCAAGAGAATTTGTAATAGATTGTTGAAGTATTTTTGCATTTACTTTAACACATTTATCAGATAATTCCAACATGTAATTCTTCTTGGTATTATTGTCACTTGTCTTTTCTCATTTAAGTTGCAATTTTATTGATTCTTAGTATGATGGACAATTTTTAATTTATGGTAGACATTTTGTCTGTTATGTCAGGAGACTCTGTATTCTATTTAAATCTTTTATTTTAACAAGCAGTCACCCTGTTTAGATTTTGCACACAGATCTTGGCCTACTTTTTGTCAGCTGTGATTTCAGTGGAAGTTTAATTTTTAGAGCCTTCGTGGGTTTATTTTGCTCTGCTTTGGTTCATCTGTGATTGTGGGGCTCTGTCTGGTCCCTGATGATACTGCCTGAGGAGGGAAAAAGGAGGCTCCCCAAGCTGGGCCACCAGGTGCTCCCTGATGGCAGAAGGTGTGTGGGGATCCCCTTTGCCAGTGTGTTCCCCAGCCTCCCCATGTCTGTGAGTGAAGAAGTAGAGTCTTGGGCCCTTGGAGACAAAAAAGGTTTCCTGGCCCAAGCCACTTGCTGTAACTGGATACCTTTTTTTTCCTGGTGCTTCCTGCCTACCTGAAGTTTTGGAGTCAGAAGGAAAGTCTTGGGCCTGCAGGTACAAAGAAATTTCCTAGACAGGGCAGTTTGCTGTACCTGTGTCGCTCTTGCCAGTTCTACCCACCTTTCCTCTTTATTTCTTGGTATAAAAAGGGGAGGAGAAGTGGGGTCTTTTTTTTGGCAGAGTTCTCAAACTGTCACACTTGCAGGTGGTATCAAACTCACCTGATGTTGCCAGAGTGACTTTTGTTCAATGCCAATCCAGGGAGGAAGACATTCCTGGGCTGTTTTCTATTGCTAGATCAGATCAGGAAATGCAGATCTGGCGGCCTTCTTCTGTTGGATAAGGGAACACAAAACATCCTGCCGCTATGTTGTTCTAGACCTCGGGCTCTGAACCAGCTCACCTTCTTCTTACCGTTGATCAGAGCTCTCCTTTGGCTGCCCCTTGTGCCATTTCCAGGGTTTGTTGTTGTGCTTAGCAGAGAGGAGCAAAGAGAATGGGTCTATGACGTCTTGCTTGGGCCAAAAGTCAATCCATGCTATTTTTACATACCAATGCCAGGAATTTTGTTAGGGTAGTAAGATTATTTCAGACATGGGTCAATAGCTTTCTCTACCTTTCTTGGTCCGGTCTTCAGTCCCTATCTTTTTCTTTCTCCCTGCCTCCTCACTCCCATCCACAATGCCCTCACCACAAACTCGCCCAGCCCCCGTGTATCACTGAGCTCCTGCAGTTCTTCTGGTTCCTTCCATCTTTCCTTACTGCCCTACCTAATAATAATAGCAACAGCACCAATTGTCATCCTCCTCATCATCATCATTATCAAGCTAGTGGAAGGAGCCCTGTAAAGCATGCAGATATCTCCACGAGGCTAGGGGAAGACACAGACTAAGGGCAGAGACAACCTTTAAGGTCAAAACCAGGAGAGAGAAATCAAAATAGCTGAGGACTGACATGGAAGGATGCTATTGAGCTAGTACCACTGATATTTTATATGATAAATATAATGCTTGTATAACATTTATATTTTCATAAATTATACTTTGCCCATGTTTCAAAGTGTTCATAAATTTTGAAATGTATTTAATATTTAGTTTCACTCGTTTATTAAATTTGTGAATTCTGAACCATTTGAAATAAAGTACTGCTACTAGAACTAGTGTTTTAATATTACTGGGATAAATAGTAAAATGCAGGTAATGGCACTTTTCTCCAATATTGGAATCACTAATTGTGCTGTTGTTTGAACATGTCAACACCTGGGTATTTTTACTTCCATTTATTTCTGATATTTTAACAAAATGCACTCTTACACTACACATTGAGCAAGACAATAACAGTGCTTGATCATTTAGATACTATAGAAACTTGGACAATATAGAAAATACCAGCTCACATCAAATGAAGTTTGGCATGCCCCTAGGCTACTGTTCAATGTGGCAATCAGCAAGTCATTTTTGCACATTGAAAATATATTACTGTAGAACCCTACACATTCACAACAAAATCAAAGATGCAAGTTAATGAAAACCCAGGGGCTTTGTGGATGTTGAGAGGGTAGGAAGTAGGTATCACAAAGTGCCACACTGAAAGGTAGAAAACAGTCGGCCCTGTTGCATAGTAGCAAGATATTATACCATTTCTGTCCACACTTATTAAAAATGCAGATACTATAATATCAGTAGGTGAATTTTTATAATTACAGCCATCTGATTTTTCCATGAAATACTCATTAAATCCACTATTCTACTTTTGTTTTTGATAATAATTACTTGAGAAAGGGTGAAAGGTGAATGCTAAAAAAATGGTCTAGGGTTTCCATTTACCACATCTTGTGAGTATGACTAATTAATAAGGATAATAACAGAAAATAATTCCTTTAATTATATATGGGTGTGTGTGCATATGTGTGTGTTTACTCCTTATTGCTCATTCCAGTTACACATATGTGGTGTTTGCACAGAAGACAAATTGATAGGAGAGAAGTAGCTGCTATTATCGTACCCACCCCAAGCAGGTCATTCATCTTTTTCTTTCCTCCCCCCCACCCCCAGAATTTCTTATAGAGCTCATCTTTCTAGAAGATCATCTCACTTCCAGCTTTTTAAGGCTCACCCTTTTGTTCACAATATTATCTGATGCTGAAGAGAGGCTCCATCTTCTCTCCTTCCTCAAAGCCTCACCTGGTAATCCAGCCAGCAAGAATAGCTATCTCTTCCAACTCCTGGAGAACTACGGTCATAAAATCAGACAATCTCTGGATGGAACACAATCCTAACTTTATAAACCTGCTTGGGTGCATTCATTTATCCTTTTATGTATTATGCAATAAGCATAAGGAGTCCTCTCCCTCTTTCAAATTATAGCCCTTACATGGCTCAAGATGGTGACTACGTCCCACCTCTCTCCTTAGTCTGAATACCCACAATTCTACTGAACCTCTGCTTTGTGTTTTTAATATCTGCCTATGTGTCTGCTTCCCCAAGGAAGCCATGAGCTTTTAAAAGCCAAGGTTCATACCCTCTTTATCTGTATTTATATAGCACAGGGTTTCTCATCCTTAACACTGTTAACATTTGAGGCTGGATAATTCTCTGTTGCGGGAAGGTGTCCTGTGCATTGTAGGATGTACAGCTGCATCCCTAGCCTCTTCTCACTAGATGACGATAGCAACCCCTGCTCCTGTTTGTGACAACTGAGAATATTTCCAGACTTGGCCAAATTTCCCTGGGGAAAAAAATCACCTCCGGTTGAGAAGCACTGCTCTGGCATGATATCTTGCAAAGAACCGTGCATTGGTATGCAACTCACATTTGAGTAATTTACCATTTGCAAATCTTTTAAGATATGTCTCACTGATGCCCATGATATTTTTTGAAATATGTTTTCATGCCCATTTTGTATTTGAGATTCAAACCTGGGTAGGCTAGTCTGAATCCAGAGCTAGCTTTATGAACATAGTTGTATAATCTTGGGAAAGTTACTCAGCATCTCTTAGACACAGTATCCTTATCTATAAGATGGAGAAAAACAGCCACACTTATCTCTGCGTGTTGTGGTAAGGATTAAATGAGATAAATCTGGCACATAAAGGCTCAATAAAAGTTAAATCACATTATTATTCCAATCAAGTGTTGGTTTTTTTCCCCTTTTGGTCAGGTTGAGTGTTCCATTAAGTCCTAAGGAAAACGTTCACAGGGCGAAAGACTAGATTCAATTCAAAATCAACAAATGTTTGTTGGAGGGTAACTATATATCCTGGTTTTCTTTTACAGTTCCTGTTTAATTCTGTTTTTCTAAAATTTTAATGGGCCAAGGTGGATGATAAATTATATGGTTGTACTATTTAATTAGTACTTGTTATATATTAATACAAAACAATTGTTTAGGTCCTCTGATAGTATATAGAAAAGTTGAAGTCATCTCTAACCTTACATGCATTTTTGGCGGGGGGATAGATACTTAAGTTTAAGAGATGGCATATTAGTCATAAACAAAGTTCTTTGGGGCCAAATTAAAGGATGAAAGAAGAAATTTTAATGCTCGGCTAATGCCAATTTTGTCTCTCAATATACATACTCATGCCTGCATGTACACATGCTCACACACACACATGCACACACACCCCCTCTAAATTCTAATACTCTCCTAATCAAAAGGAAGATGAGGTAGAAATATATGAATACCAACATGAGTCCATGAAAATTATGACCAAATAATACATTCAACTCAAGCAGTGAGGAAAGGTTTGTCACATCATTGGAGCATCAAGTGTAGCATTAGATTTGTGGCCACAGTTTTCATTTATTGTTTGCAAGCTAGAAATTTTAATTTCCATCAGAATGGTGCTGAGTTAAAGATTAAAATCAGAGAGTTAGTTAAAAGTAGCAGAGAAAATTCATCTTCACACCATAAAACTATTCAGCCAGAAGGTAAATTTGGGACTAGCAAATCTTCTCAAAACATACAAATATGTTTGCTTTTCAGGCTATAATTTCCTTGCTTTCATATATACTGGCTTTTGCTACACCTCTGTGGTATTCATATTAAGTTTATGTTTTCTCCACTGACTACTGTTTCAAATCTAAGATCCTATAGTTTTCTAATTTATAATTTCTCAGCTTGCAAGAAAAGAAAGTCCTCTTAATCAGTCAAATATTTCAAGACACAGATTAACAAACTAAGCTACTAATCAAATCATTGTACTTACTTCGACAATGAGCACATTTGAACACTGAGAGAAAATTTACTCTCCAAATTCACACCTTATAGGTACAACGCACACTATCTGGGGGATGGGCACACTTATAACCTTGACTCAGATGGTACAAAAGCAATTTATGTAACCAAAACATTTGTACCCCCATAATATTCTGAAATTAAAAAAAAAAGGTGTTAGGAAAAAAAAATACCAAAAAAAAAAAAATTGAATGGGTCTATTACCCTGATCCACCTATTTCAGGGGAGTGGAATGTGATATCATAATAAGAATGAAAATTTCCACAGAACTTAGGAGGTGAAGAGCACTTTTTTCACGTTTAGCATTTAACTTAATCTTCTTTCAGGTTTGGGATGTAGGTGCTTTTGCTTTTGCTTTTATTTGGGGGACAAGAAAACAAAAAGCTGGCAGCAAGTTAAGGTGCTTGCCCCAAGTTACAAGCTAGATAGTAATAGAGTTGGGACCCACATCCAAGACCACTGACCCTACATCCCACAATCTTGCCATCATGCCTGTGTATGTTTTCAGCCTTAATTTTGAGTGAGCAGCTGGTGTCCACACTGAATGAATTTCAAAGGTCAAGGAAAATAACAAGAAGGTAATCTAAGCGGAGAGATGGAAACTCTAAGAAAGAATCAAAAGGAAACACTAGAAAACAAAACACTGCAACAGAAATAAAGAATACCTTCAGTGGGCTCCTCAACAGACTGAACGTGACTAAGGAAAGAATAAGCAAGTCTTAAGATGATTGATAGAAACCTTTTAAATTGAAATGCAAACAGGAAGAAAAATCTAATTTTTTTTTTTTGTGAAAACCTGGAACATCCAAGAACTGTGGGACAATTTCAAAAGGTGTAATATTCATCGGGTGCCAGTCAGGTGGCGGGGGGGGTGGGGTTGGATAAACTCACAACTAATGGATGCACACTGTATGGGGGAAGGGCAAGTTTGTAGCCCTGGCTTGGGTGAGGCAAAGGCATTATTTGTAACCAAAATGTTTGTACCGCCATAGTATTCTGAAATAAAAATAAATTACTATAAACATGAAAAAAAATAAATTTAAAAAACAAACAAAAGGTGTAACATAACTGAGGTTGGAAAGCCAAAAGGAAAAGGAACAGAAAACAAAGCAGAAGAAATAATTGAAATAATTGCCAAGAAGTTTCTAAAACTAATGACAGCCAATTAACCACAAAACCAGGAGGCTCAGAGAACACCAAGTAGGATAAATACCAAAAATCTACACTTAAGTATATTATCTGCAAAGTGAAATAAATGAACGTATGAATGAACGAATGAATGAATGAATAAATAAATAAGACAAGAGAAAATCTTGTAAAAAGCCAGAGGAACAAATGCTTTGTTTCTAGTGGAACGAGGATAAGAATTACAGGAGATTTCTCATCAAAAACCATGCAAGCTAGGAGAGAGTGACTAAAAATATTTTAGGCTCCCAATGGCCAAAGTTGGAAATATATGAGCAACAAAACTCAGTAGTATTGGATTATGACCCAAAGCATAAAGTGAACATCCATGAATCCATACTGCTATAAATAAATGGTTGAATACACAAATAACTGACAAATGAGGAAGAAGAGACAATGGAAATGCAGGATTTCTAAATAATTTATGGAAAAACTCTACCTTCACAGGGTTGGAGCATAATTCCTCACTCCTTAAGCATGTGGTACACACAGTGACTTACCTTAAACAGTATATAGTATGAAAAGGGGAGAAATAGGAGTAACCTTCCAAAGTGGAAACCTGACAAACGCTATGTCACAGCTAGGTGATCAAGGTCAACTTCAACATCGATAAGTGAGGTTGGTGGTACTTACACATGATAAGATGTGATGAAATGGCACTGTGTCTCTGTGGTCTTCCTTCCAAAACTTACGATCCCAGCCTAATCATGACAACACCACCAGAGAAATCTCAATTGTGGAACGTTCTACAAAATATCTGACCAGTACTTCTCAAAACTGTCAATGCCATCAAAAACAGGGAAAGTCTGAGAAATTGTCACCTTCGAGAGGAGCCTAAGAAGACACATCAACTAAATGTAATGTGGTGTCCTAGAGAAGATCCTGGGGATTCTGGAACAGAAAAGAACATTAGATAAAAACTAAGTCAATTCATAATAATAATGTAATTAATATTTGTCCCTTAATTATAACAAATGTACCATACTAATATAACAATAATATAATTTTTTATGTAATTTATATTTTATATGTAATTTTACATATAACTAATGATAATAACATATCAATATTGTACCAAAATGTACCATACTAATGTAACATTATGATGTTAATAGGAGGTGAAACTGGGTGCTGAGTATATGAGAACTTTCTGTACTATCTTTGCATTTTTGTTTGATAACTAAAGTTGTTCTAAAACAAACATTTATTAAAAAATAAGGTCTTGTAAATAAACAATTTATTGTCAGCAAACACATACTCTAAGAAATTTTAAAGGACGTTCTTTAAGCAAAAGTATGATCCCACACAGAAACATGCACTTACATAAAGAAGTAAAGAGATCTGAAATGGTCAAAATAAAAATAAACGTATTTTTTTCTTTTTTTCTATTGGTCCAAAAGAAAATTAACTGTCTAAAGCAAACTTTGTGATATTGTTTTGTGGCATTTACAACATATATAAAAGTAAAAACGTATAACAAGAATAGCACAAAGGATGGGAGCGAGGAATTGAAGTACACTGTTTTACTATCCTTGCACTGTATGTGGTCCCATGATATTGAAGATAGACTGTAATGAGTTTAAAATATAAGGTAAAGAATTAAATAATCTGTGAAAATATAATTTTTGCCACAAAATTTATCTCATGAATCAAGGAGTAAGGCATGAAATAGTTCAGAAAAGCACATGGGAAGAGACCAAGAGAGAAAAGAGAAAGAGACAACAGCCACATTGTGTTTTTGGAGGGGGGGATATGTGTGTGCCTGTGTGTGTATTTTCTTCAAAATAGAAAAACAACAATGTTTACAGTAACAAAAAGACAACAATGCAGTGATTTTACCCATAAAGCTTTTGGACTATGATTTTGCTTAATGCCTTTGACCTTATGCCCAGATGGGGGCAGAACGAATTAAAGGTGTTAAAAGGAGATGCACACGGTTACATAACTCTGGACTCTCATGTGAAGGTCCTCGTGACCCTGACATGGGAAGGCTGACTCATGGCCATCCAACGTACAAGACTGGAGCACTTTAACAGGAAAAAGATCCGAAGCGTATAAAATAATTTAAAGAGGTTTATTATGAGTAAATGTGTGTGACCAACGGCCCAGAGCACGTTTTCAAGAAGTTCTGAGAAAATGTGCCCGCGGTAGCCAGGTTACAGTTCGGTTTTATGCATTCATGGAGACAGGAATTACGCAGAAGATCATAAGTCAATACGTGGCAGGGTTTCATTGGTTTGGTCCAAAAAAGTAGGAAATCTTGAAATGGGGGTGGAGAGAGGGGTTACAGGTTATAAGTGGGTTTAAAGATTCTTTGATTAGTAATTTACTGAAACTCAAGTGATCTGTTAAGTAAATTGATGGCCTGCAGGTGTGGTTTAAGCTTTGGCATTGCATGGCCTTAAGCCTATTAATCTTACTGTTACAAAGAGTAACTCCAAAAGGAAAGGGCATAATGAGGCATGTCTGACCTCCCTTCTCCTCATGGCCACAACTCAGCTTTGAGGTTTTTCTCAGGTCCCCTTGACCGAGAGGGGGTCCATTAAGTTGGCTGAGAGTCTTAAGATTTTATTTTAGTTTATAATTACATGTTCCATGAGCCAATCTGCTAGTTTCCAATGGGGCTTGCATTGTTCTAACCATTAGTCCCCCATCTAGGGCCCCCTCCTTCTCAATTTAGAAACCTAAGGCATCAAAAGATTGCTGTGGCGCAGACTGAAAGCTGTATTTCAAATTGAGGCAGGAGTCAGATGCCCTGCAGGCAGTTAAGGCAGAGGTCAGAAGGAGAAAGCCAACAGGATATGAAAGTCATAAGCATATGCTTCGCTAAGATAAATGTGACCAATAGGGACCCTTTAGTTACTTTACTTTAGCCGTATGTCTTTATCTAAGGTAAAAGGGGGAATTCCTTTAACTGGGGAATACACAGTTAAGGCGACAGTGTCCCTCATTAACATAGTAAAAATCACACCCACTAGTGCCATAACAGTTTATAAATGCCATGGCAACTCTGGGAAGATACCCTATAAAGTCAAGAAAGGGGAGGGTTCCTGGTTTTAGGAATGCTCCACCCTTTCTCAGAAAACCATGAATATTCCACTCCCAGCTTAGCATATTTTAGGGATTAGCATAAAAGGACAGACCCTAAACCTGGGAGGTGGCACTGTTCCTTTGAGGATCAGTCCACTCTTTGCTTCTGCCTTAAAGATTGTACTTTGCTTTCAATAAACCTCTCTGCTTTTGCTCACATCTCACGTCTGAACTCTATTCTCTCGCTTGTGCTCCTGCACTTGAATTCCTTCCTGCATGGAGGGCAAGAACCTCTCTGGCTCCAGTCGTGGCACACTCTGGTATCAGAATGGTAAGCACCCACAAAACTTGGCTATGGCAATTCTAAATGCCTGGGATGGCATGCTCAACATGCCCCCACAATCATGGAAATCCCCCTGGTCCCAGTACAAGGAGATGCTGGAGGGATGTGTCAGTAAAAACAGAAAACAGGGATGTGTTGTTTCCACTTTAAATGAATTTACATTTTCTTCCTTCACCTCTATTAATTTTTTGCCTCCTATAGTATCTGAGAGACTAATTAATTCTCAAAATAGCTGCATTTTTTTGTCTGCCTAAAGATTTATCAGTAGCTGATTTCATCACCATCTCACTCTCTCATTCATGAGCAATTAGAGGACTAGCTCTATTTACACAAATCCACTGGCCAATGTGTAAGTACCTGGGGGTCATTTTGAATGACTTCTGTAGAAACTATAACTCTGGACTAAACAAAGAATCTGCTGACCTCACTGTGGCCAAGGATGAAAAATCCTCATGTCACTTCATCATAAGAGCACTAGCCTGGAACTCACCCTTCTTGCTGCATTCCAAAGATAGTGTAATGAACCAACTGACAAATGTGTGTGAAATATCAAATAAGGCCAATATTAGTCTGCTCCCTGGCCTCTGAAGCCACTAAGAGCTGGGCCTCATTTCTGCTGATTCATAGGGTATTTCCTCAAAGATAAAGATCCTTTTGGTTTCATCATCCTTCTTAAGTGTTTGGTTTTGTTACCTTTGCTTTGGTAACACTATAAATGGAAAAGAGAATTTGTATGGTTTAGAAGGGAGGTAATGGGTCGAGATCCCTCAGCAGTAGGGGCATGAATGAAAATATGGGGGAAGTATTTATTCAGGGCAAAGGGGTGGACAATTTTGTGTGTAATTTCATTAAGGCCATAATAAAAACTCATAGACTATCTGTGACCTGAAGTAAGAGTTAATTTTTGCCACTGGGAAGTCTGGCCAGACACTGTCAATAGGTAACTCTTGATTTTCTGTCCTACCTCTACCACAACCATTCCCTTCTTAGAATCTTTTGTCATCCATATATAATTGATAATGTTTCCACTTACTAAATTATAATCATCATTCTCTCTTATCTCCTGAGAAATGCATGACACCTTGATTAGATTTCCCCAAACTTTCCGGTCACTTAGTTGCTCCCTCAAATGGATAATTCCATCCACTGTGTGTATATCTGATTAGACTCTGAGCAGACTTCTGCTTCTCACTATTGGACTCAGGAATAACCATATGTAGTAATGTCAACTCAGCCTAATTATTTGTTGCAAAATGACTTTGTACAAGTAATTTCATGTTTCACTTTGGTTTCCTCATCAGTACAGTAAGAGGACTGAACTCAATGATCTCTGAGGGTTTCTCCAGCCCTGTCGTTCTGTGAACACACGCACAGTTCCCTCTTTCCCCATCTTGGGCAGTAAACAATGGAGTGACAGACAACCAAATGTGATACGTCACGTACCGCATGATGACCTTACGGTCAACAACAGATCGTGTGTATGATAGTGGTCCCACAAGATTATAATACTGTATTTTGGCCATACCATTTCTATGTTCAGATACACAAATACACACCATTGTGTTACAATTGCCTACAGTATTAGGTACAGCGACATGCTGTACTGGCTTGTAGCCCTGGAGCAATAGGCTGCACCCTACAGCCTAGGTGTGTAGTAGGCTGTACCATGTAGGTTTGTGTAAGTACACTCTATGATATTCACACACAACAAAATTGTCTAACGACAGATTTCTCAGAATGTATCCCCATCTGTAAGCGACCCATGACTATATATTGACCATGTATTATTAAAAGGTGACAACTCCATAATTGCATAAAATAAAGGAAAACATCAAAACATAGCCAAAAGAAATTAAATTATTTCCAAAAGCTCATAAAATAGCTGCCCTACCACAAATCCAATTTAATGCAAGGTAAAATAATATCAAAGATATATTAAGTATATTCGCTTTAAATACTGCTGCTAAAACTATTCATATCCTTGAGCATCGTTTTCTTTTTCTCTAAGAGCCACTGTTTTCCTGAGGGAACACGTCCTTGAAATTGTGTCTGTAGGAAACAAAGGTTCAATTTACAGAAATTTGATTTACAAACCGAGCTGTACAGCTACTTTTCAGGTGTGCTCTTGGATGTCCCCTGGTGGCTGGCTGGAGTCAATACAAGTCTCATAGAGCCCCACCGCCAGCCCTTCTGATCTCCCCTTTGCACAAGGACTGCAACCTGTGTTAGGAATGTATTATCATTGCATATTGCATCTGAAAGGAAATCAGATATCATTCACCTCCACTTACTCATTTTCTACAGGGGGACTGATGCCCAGAGGCACTAGTATTTTTCCCAAGGTGACAGAACCAGTCACAAGCAGAGCTGGGACTGGGTTCTAAGTGGTCTGACAACCAGAGGCCCCACAAAGTTTTTATGAGCTCCCAGCTCTCAGCATACCAAGAAGCCTGTGCCTCCTTGTTTTCTTCTTCTATTGTGAATACATGCAAAACAGTAAAATTGTAATTGCAAGAATTGTATACCCTCATTGAGCTGATTTGGTTTAAATGCAGAGTGCTGTGATTCTTGTTGTTTATTATCCAGAACTAAAACTTCATGTATTTTGAAAGAAGGAAATGAAACAGCAGAATGAGGATGCATAAGTCCACTTAATTATTGTTTACAAGTCTCAGTGAAGCAGCATGCCAAGAGTTTCCTCTGCCACCCAAGCTGTATTCTGGACAGAGCCGTAGTCTCACAGCTGCCAGGGAGTTTGAATACTCCTGCCAGGTTTTAAGCAAGTCAATCCATCAAACTAGAACCAAGTGAGTATGTGGCAAACACTAGAATTTCTGCAAATATGAAAGGAAGAATGATGCTTGGGCCATTCAAAATAATTTTTTCAAGTCTGGATATCTTCTCATGAGAGATGGCTCAGATCCCCTGGGACTGTTTCAGTCTTCAGCCGTGAAGACACTCTCCCAGAATGATTCTCCTGTTGATTAGAATACATGGCCAAGTGATCCTTAACTGCTAAATAGGAACACAAATGCCATGGAATACAAAAATGACAGAGACAGGAGAGAAGGTATTGGGGCCACTGAGAGATCCTTCCATGTCCTTTTAACCTTGAGCCCAAAGACTAGGTTTCAGCACCCATTATTCATTTCAGACCAACAGATTCCAAACAAGTTCTTTCTATCCATGTCTTACAGTTAAGAGCATAGCCCTCTTGAAGGTTTCCAAGAGTTCTGTGTTTTCACCAATAAATAAAATCAGACAAAGGCCACAATAACAAGCAAAGGGAGATTTACAGGGTTTGAAAAGTTGATCAGGTGAAAAGATCTAATACACACCTTGCCATGGAAGATATACAGATGGCAAGTGAATATATAAAAATACACTCAATATTCATTTGTCATTAGTGAATTATGAATTGAAAATAATGAGATACCAATACATACCTACTAGAATAGCTAAATTTTTTTAAAAATACCAATTGCTGGCAAGGATGTGGAGAAATAGGAACTCTCATTCGTTGCTGGTGGGAATACAAAATGATATGGTGACTTTAGGAGAAAGTTTGGCAGTTTCTTATAAAGCTAAATATAGTCTTATCATACAACCTATTAATCATACGCCTGATATTAATATTCATCCAAATAACCTGAAAACTTTTCTGTATACAAAACCTTCCTGTGAATCTTCATAGCATCTATATTCATAACCAAAAACTGAAGGCAACCGAGACGTCCTTCAACAGATGTGGAATAAACAATTTTATTTTTATAAAATTGTTATATTATTAATAGATTAATTAATAGAATAATTAATATATATTGATGTGTTAATCTATATTAATTAATAGATTAACATTTGTTTTTATGATTTATTGTGTTATATGAATATGTGATACGGTGTGTATGTTATATGGATATTTATTCATATTCTGTTATATACATGTCATATATCCATATAACAGAATACAGATAAATTAGCTATCAAGCCATGGGAAGTCATAGATGAATCTTAAATGCATACTGCTAAGTGAAAGAAGCCACTCTAAAGATGCTACATACCATATGATTGCAATTACATGACTTTCTGGAAAAGGCAAAACTATTAATACAGCAAGGGTAAAAAGATCGGTGGCTGCCAAGGGTTCAGAAGTTCAGGAGAGGGGTTGAATATGTGAAGCACAGGAGATTTTTAGGGAGGTGAAACTATTCTATATGATAATATAACACTGGGCAGATAACACTATAGATTAGTCAAAACCCATGGAACTACACAACACAAAGAGTGAACCCTAATGTATGCAGATTTTAAAAGTAGATTTTATTGTTCATATTAATATTTGAGGTTTACAACATGATGTTGAGATACATATAAATAGAAAAGTGGTTACTATAGTGAAGTAAGTTAGTATCTCTCAGTACAATTAGTTACTTGTTTTTCGATAAGGATTTTAACAAAAATTCCTAATCCAATACAATTTTATTAACTATAGTCTTCATGTTGTACATTCAAAAATTATTTAAGAGATTGGAGATTCCAGGATGGACTGCAGATTCCAGGATGGATGCAGAATATGACAATCTAACTGCATTGCAAAGGTATGAAACCACCTCACTGACAGAGAGATGCTGACCTAAATAATTTTGGAAATGAGTGGGGTCTGTGAGACTAAAGGCAAAATAAACTGCAGTTGGTGCAGTTAAATTGCACATAAGCAATACAGTTGATAAAGTTATTTTCCACTGAGTACAGGTTAACAATTCTGATATAATAGTTCTATGTATGTATACTGGAATTAAATAAGTAAATGCATGGCGAAGGGTGAGGCCAGGATTCTCACTACTGGTGAGGGAGTTTGCTGATAAGTAAGGGAAGAGGGCTGGACTGATCCGCATGGCAGTGGATTAGAGTTAGAGACATCAGTATGAACTCATATGTAGCTTAATATAGATATAGATGGTTAAAAATAATTCTAGATATGTGTATATATACAGGCTGTCAAACACACAAATACTTCCATGCTCTGTCAGCCAGGAGGGCTGGATGCAACACCACCCCACGGTAAAGAGCACGCCCAGCAGCCAGAGCTTGGTTTCTCATACCATTCTCCAATAAAAGGAAACATGGCTCATTGGAGAAATGGTCAATTCCAGGACTGGGGCAGAAAATAAACAGGTTGAGCCTGGAGCAAAATCTTGTAGTGCCAAAAAGTAAGGAATCGCTTCAAAAAACTCACATTGATGGTGAAAAGTCAAAGGGACCCAGGAACTAACCGAAAGAGCAACCAATGCAACGGTATGAGCAACAAAATTAAGTAATATTGGATTATAACCCAAAGTATAAAATAAATATCTACGCATCCCTAATAATATGAATAAATAGTTGAGTACTTAAACTACTAATAAATGGGGGAGAAGAGACAAATCTCCATGGGGAATTTCAAATAATATTTATGTAAACACTCTACCCTCAAAGGGGTGGAGCATAGCTACCCACACCTTAAGTGTGCCCTGCTCATAGCTGCATAGTGACTTCCTTAAAAAAAAGTACAGTATGGAAAAAGGAGAAAAAATAGTAACTTTATAGTGTTGAAACCTAAAAACACTACCTCAGCAGAGGTTCAAAGCCAATAAACAGTGACAAGTCATGTTGATAGTACAGTCCCTCGGTATCCACAGAGGCTTGGTTGCAGGACCCCCAAGGATACCAAATCTGTGTATGCACAAGTGCCTTATACAAAACGGCATAGTATTTGCTTATAACCTACACACGTCCTCCTGTACACTTTAAATCATCTCCAGATTACTTATAATGTAATTATAAGTAATTATAATTATAATTACTTAGAATGTAAATGCTATGTAAATAGCTGTCATACTATATTTTTATTTGTATTATTTTTTACTGTTGTATTATTTTTATTGTTTATTTTTCTCAAATCTTTTTGATCTGCAATTGGTTGAATCTGGGGATGTGGCAGCTGTGGGTTCACAGGCCATCCGTATTTATACTTGACGCGATGTGATGAACATGGCGCTTTACCTCTACGGTTTTTCTCCTCGAAACACATAACCTCACACAAATCATGAGAAAAATATGAGGCAAGTCCCAATCGAGGGACATTCTTCAAAATGCTTGACCAGCATTCCTCAAAACTGGCATTATTATCAAACACAAGAAAAATCTGAGGAAGCATGACAGCCAAGAGCAGCCTGAGGAGACCCAATGACCAACTGTTATGTCTTATCTGGGATGGGATCCTGGAATAGAAAAAGGACATTAGGTAACAACGAAGGAAATATGAAAAAAATATGGGCTTTTGTTAATAATAATGTATCAATATTGGTCCATTAATTGTAACGAATGTACTGTACTAGTTAACAGGCGACACTGGGTGTTGGGTATATGGGAACACTCTACTATTTCCACAAATTTTTTTTGTAAATGTAAAACTCTTCTGACATTAAAAGATTTAAAAAGAAAGATGATCAGTGGAGGAGTTCCCTGGAAAAGACATTGTTTGCCTATTTGACGTAACAATACCAACTAGCTCCCCTAACCTCCCATTCTGCCTTCATCCCTAGTTCAGATATTCCTAGATTGTCTATTTATTCACCTAACATACACCAGCACCGCCACCACTACTACCTACTTCTTTCTTCCCTTATCCTAGAGAAAGGAAGAGGGGATGGGAGAAAATGAAGGTACAAAAGCACTGGATGTCTATGGGCTGTGACCCAGAACAACAGGGAGTTTAAAAAGGCACAGGTTTATTTCTCTCTAATGTGACGGTAGGAAGGCCAAGACTGATTTTGCTGCTCTATTATCACAATCAAGGAATACAGACTGCTTCCACCTTGCTGCTTGGTAATTATACTCCATGGCCCAGGATGGTTTCTGTAGCTCCAGTCAACAGGGAGAAAAAGGGGAAAGGAGGAGGTACTCTCTGTGGACTTTTCCTAGAGTTGAGTCGCTACATCCACTGTATTCCATTGGCTAAGAACAGGTCACATGCTCACTTCTGTCCACAAGAGAGGGTGGGAAATGCAGTCTTCACTTCAGGTGGCCATGAGCTCAGCTAAAATTTAATCCAGGTTTGCATCAATAAAGAAGAAGGGAAAAGTTTACATTGGAGACAACTAGCAGCCTCTGCCACAGAGGATGAACAGGCAAGGTCCCCAAGAGATGCTGTTTCTTTCAACCAGCTCTGGCCAGGACCTTGCTAAATATTGTTTCCTCTACTCAGTACACTGCTCTACCCTCTCCCTTTCCCCATTCCTGGACTAATTCTATTCATTGTTGTGGCCTAAGCATATAGAGTGTATCAATTCCTCTTGAAAGCTGTCTTAGTCTGTTCAGGCTTCTGTAACAAAAATATCACAGACTGAGTGGCTTATAAACAACAGAAATTTATTTGTCACAATTCTGTAGGCTAGGAAGTCCATGTGGTGAGGGAGCTCTTTGGAGTCCCTGTTTTAAGGGTGGTAATTCCGTTCACAATCTCCACCCTCATGACCTAATTACCTCCCTAAAGCCCACCTCCAAATACCATCACAGTGGGATTAGGTTTCGATATCTGAATTGATGGGGGGGACATAACCATTCAGTCTTTAGCAAAAGCCTTCATTGACCTTATGACCTTGAAAGCCTTATTGACCAGGTGAAATGCTCCTTTCTCGTGCTCTCATTATAGCTACACTTATCCTTTGGTGAGACGTAACACATTTAGTGGTATTCACCTGGTCAGTTGTCTATGTCCCTCACAAAACAATGCTCTATGAAGGCAGGAACTGCGCCTAACTCACTGACCGTTATAGCCACAAGGCCTGGCATACGGGCACTATAAAAATACTATGTCGACAAATGCTTGGATGATTTATTAGCCTCTCCACCGAGCCATTAGCTGTGTGTGCTCATAGTTGTCCTCATTACTTTGTATCCCCAGCATCTATCACAATGTGTGGAGCTGAAAGTAATAAGCTAAGTTTTAAATAAATGAGATGATATCAAGCAGAACTCAGGGAGGAGAAACTTCCCAGAACAGATGGCACTGAAGGGCTTATCTCCTCCAATTCTCTTTGGGCCGAGTACTCCGGTTACCCCGTGCAATAAGAAAATCCACATAAACAGGAATTACTACCAAAGAAGGCAGGGAAGCCACCGAGGTTATGAGATGTAAAAATCCTTAAGGATGGATATTTGTAGTACTATTTTTGTAACCCTATCAGAGCCATAATCCATGTGGTCCAGTTCCAAGTAATATTAAGATTAAAAAAATATGTTCAACAACCAAAGTATAATTTCAAAATTACTTCAAAGTCTTTACATACATTTCTCAAATATCATAAAAAATACTTTTTAGTACTCTTTTTAGTACTCATCCCTCACACACCATGATAGTCATGTGCTTTTCTCTCTAAAATGTCAAGAAAAATCCTTGCTCCCAGTTGAGATGTTTAATAGATGATCCCAGTTGGGATGTTTAACTCTTGCTCTTCTGTTTTCTCTCCACCTTGTGAAAATAATGGATGATACAGCCAAATCATCATCTTCCAGGCCAAAGGATCATTCAACTCCCATGACTACAACTTAGTCACATAAAAATGGTGGAAAGTATACTCAATTGGATTAGTCATTTTTCTACTTCAATTTTTTTGGAACAAAAATCAATCATTAACATGTAAGTGTCCCCAGTTAATTTTTCCTGTCTCTTATCCATTAAAGGAGTGCTATGGCCTGAATGTATCCTCTCTAAAATTCATGCGTTGAAATTCTCACCCAAGATGACGGGACATTATCAGGACATGGGGCCTTTGGAAGGTGATTAGTTCATGAGGGTGGAGCCGTTGTGAATGGGATTAGTACCCTTATAAAAGAGGCCTGAGAGAGACCCCCACATCGCTCCCACCATGTGGAGTTACAATGAGAAGGTGCTCTGTATGAACAGGAAGCAGGCTACCACCGGACACTGAATCTGCCCATGCCTTGATCTTAGACTTCTCAGCTCCCAGAACTGTGAGAAATAAATATCTGTTGTTTATAAGCTACCTAGTTTATGATATTTTTTTAGTAGCAACCCAGACTAAGACAAGGAGGCAAGGCTGTGCCTATTAACTTAGTGTCCTCTCCAGCCCCTGAAATTACCTGTGTATTTATAATTGCAGAGTGGCCCTAGAAATTATGCCTGAAGGCACAGGCTTGAATCCAATCCACCAGTTCTTCCAGTGATGTTGTGAATACGCGCTTCTCTGAACTTCTGCCAAATAAAGCCACAATCATTTATATTTCCTAAAACTAAACCCCAACTTATTCAATCCTGATCAAAAATTCCTTATGTACATTAAACCCTGGAATCATAAAGCTAGACTAGAAAAAGGAAAAGAAGAAAACTGTATATATAGATATTCAGACCTTTAAGAAAATTATCAAATCTCTGCCAGTGAACAGGGGATAGAAGAGGAATCTTAAGGTGTTGGCAGGTTTAACATCATGCTGTTTACTAGTAATTTGGGCATGCTAATAGATTTGTCTGTTCCCATGAACACTGAACAAGATAGTGTAATCACAGCTCACTGAGCATTAAATAAATTTAAATTAATTAAGTTAGAAGCACAGATGAGTACTTATTTGGGGTCCTTTCAGGGTACCTAGCGCAATATTTTGTTGCCCAATAAACTCCTGTTGAAATAAAATATTCATCAGGAAAATCTCAATCTCCCAAAGGAACAAATTTGAACCTAGTTATATTTGTGTAAAAATGCTTTCACCCCTTCTCCCACCACACACACACACACACACACACACACACACACACAAACACACAAGGCTTTTAAAATCAAAACATTGGGCATCTTACTTCCTGGGAAGTTTTCTTTTTTAAAAAAAAGTTTTAAGTTTTTTAAAATCTTATTTCATATATAGCTATCATATATATCAGTTAAAAAAATTTTAAACTTTTAGAAGAAAATGAGCCTGGTTGGAACCCAGCAAGGAACTTGCACACTAAAACAAACAAACAAAAAAAAGCATAAGCATTTGCACATAAAATTTTAAATTTATCCTTTTCTTCTAGTGAGAAGTCTCCATTGATTTTCTTAAGCCAAAGCCATCAGGTTAATTAAAGGTTTAATGATGTAATCTAGCTCTTTTTAGATGAACTCTCTTCTTTCTTTGAGCCTTTTGTTTTTTGCATTATGAATGTAAAACCTGCTTCAGCAAGTCTGGGAACAACTTGGTTATTGATCTTCCAAAACCCATTACTTGAGATTTGGCCTTTTAGCTCCATGGCAGAATATACAATGTCTACCTGGGAGTTGTTGAAAGCCTATCCGCCATTTGAAATAAAAATCAAGGCATTATACAAGTGTAAAGAGGAAGAAGTTGTGAAAAAGAAATGAGGAAAGAATAAACGGCCCTTGACCTCCTTTTGCACCCCATCTATGCAAAGCGATAATTATCTCATATCTTTGCTCCCACTTAGGACAGGGCCCATTCTTCTTGTCTTGATGGAAAGGAAGGATAAGAGCAGAACAGTTGCACGTTGCTTTCTCCTTCATTGCTCTCATGGTACTGGCTCCCATTCCAGGTGGAGTAGAGCACTTACATGATGCATCACAGCTAATCATTTACACACTGTGTCTCTTCCTGCAGCTAGAGTGTGACCTCCTCCATCAGAGGGTCCCTCAACAGCCAATTGTTTCAGGCTGGGTTCACCAGGAAGCTGACCCTGAGATAGAGATTAGATTACAGGAAGATTATTGAGGAGTAATCTGAGAATGCTACCTGAGGAAGGGAGGGGAGGGAGGAAGTAGAACTGGACAAAGGGAACAGTTGGGCTGCAGTGCAATCTCAATGAAGGCTTCAGCCAAGCCTACGGGGAAATCTGAAGCAGGGATGGCCCTTCAGGGCTAGAACTCCAGGCCAAGCATTACAGATGGGCTGCTGTAGGAAGGGAATGTGGCTTGGGTGAGGCAGCTCTCGCCAGCTGAGTCAATTCCTGAAGTGGGCTGACAGTTGAAGGCTGTCAGCCCACAGCACCCACAGCAGCTGGAGTTAAGTCCTTTCAGTCTTGAAGAGGGAAGGCAGGCATCATAGCATCCCTGTGATATCTTATGTACTGTTTCCATCCCTAGTTTTCTGGTACTGAGCATAGACTATTGAGTGTTGAATGAATATTTGCTCAATTAAATGATTCTGCTCTAAGGAGAATATGGCCAGAGAAATATGGCCAGGGATGAGCCTTGCCATACTCCAGCCTCAGGCATCCTGCTCCTTGCAGTCTGCACTGTCTCAGGCATTACAGTGCAAAGGTTGTGCATGATCTGGGGTGACATTGTTTCAAGAATTCTGAGAAGCAGTAGAGTGCTCTGAAACTTTCAGTGACAATGAATAGACAACAGATCTTATGTTGGGGCCATTTGCTATAAAATAAACCTTTTACAGTATAGTATGTTTTCAAAAGAGTAGAAGACTTAGGCAGTCTGTAGGGGGACTTCCTCCAAGGGTTCAGTGGGGTCATGACCAAGCAGAGTATGATGCTTTCCATCCAGTAACCCCATTGTGGGGGGTGGTGAGGGGCTCTTTATGCAAATGGCTGGCCTGGCCTGAGTGTGCAGTGCTCGATTCCCCACAAACCCCAGAATGTGTCTGGCTCTGAGCCGGCTGCTGTGATGGAATGTGGAGGCTATTGAGAGATCTGCCGTATAATAAATCTTCCTCCAGATAAAAGAGAAACATGGTGAGAGCTCTTGTGGGTTTTATGAGCATATTTTTTAAAAAGCCTTAATCATCTATATGTAGTAAAGCTAGTAATTGTCTACACATGCTGTACTTGTTATATATTATATATATTTTTTTCTAAATGTGATATAGAAAGAATTGCAGAATGGTGGTACATGTTGGGTAATGATGTTCCTTCCATTACCCAGTGATCCTAAAGAGAACAGGGTACTCATTAAAGATGAAACTATGAAAAATGTGCCTCCCATGGAGAAATCCAGTTCCTCTGTATTAGAATAATTAAGTCTAGGGACTAGTGAAAGAACAGGTTGGATTAAATGGTCCATTTTCTAGAGAAGATCTAGGTGCAAAAGTGATCTGGGGGCACCTATGAAATGTTTACCTGTGGGGTGTCCTGGTAAGGAGCTAAGACCTCCACTGGGGGAAAGGCATGGTAGTCTGGAGAAAGTGACATCTATTGCACAAAGCAAAGATAGGACGTGGGGAGAATACAGTGAGTCCTGCTTTGCAGACTTGGGAACATGCACATGTGACTTGGCGCCTGCCTGCCTTTCTGCCTATGGGCAAGATGGGTTGGTTGCCCACCAAAGACTCATACTTACTTTCCAGAGTATAGAGTTATTGCTGGGATAGCCAGTACTACATTTCTCAGCACCCCTTACCTCTAGGAAAGACCAAAGGTCTGATTTCTGGCACATGGAATGAAGGTGAAAGTGATGCGTATCACCCCAAGCTCAATCTATATGAATCTTTCATCACAAGGCTCCCTGTTCTTTCCCCTTTATTATCACAATGGCCAGTGTAATGAGCAAGAAATAAATGTTTGTTGTGCTAAACCATTGAGATTTTGTGATTATTCCTCACAGCAGTTACTCGATCCTGACTAATATACCAAGACAGTAATAATTCAATTGAGGAAAGACTGGTCATTGTCCAGAGCTTCCAAGGTCAAGTAAGATGAGAACAGAGCATTGGATCTGGCAATATGGAAATTGTTGGGCACTTTATCAAAGACCATTTGAGCAGAAGGGAGGAAGAAGAAACCAAATTGAAGTAGATAGAAGAAAATGTAGGAAGTGAGAAATGGACAATTCTTTCAATAAATTTTGTTGTGAAGGGGAGCAGAAAACAGGGTGGTAGAAGCTGGGGAGAGGCACAGGGTTAAGAGCAGAGAGATACAGATAGAGATACTAGGGAGACAGAGATAGAGATAGAGATGGTAGAGACAGAGACAGAAATAGAGATGGAGATGAGATGATAGAGACAGAAATAAAGATAGAGATGGAGGCAGTGATGACACAGACAGGTGCTAGAGAGATGGGAGATACTGAACATGTTAGTATGCTGATAAAAATGAGCTGCCAACTCCACCAAACGTGGTCCAGAAACTGAAATGGTTATCTTCAAACCAAGCCACTCCAAGGATGCCAATTTGCCATATCCAGTATTATTTCACCCACCGAAACGTGCACATCTCTGGTGTTTGACACTCCTGCTTCCAAGAATGCAGAAAAAGAAAATATTAAACAAAGCACCCTCTCTCCCATCAAGACCATCAAGTGTGTGCTTAACTGTTAAAATGATTATTTTCTAGATGTTCAGATACCTCTGAATGAAAACTTGTTGGGACAAAAAGATCATCAGATTTGGAATCAGAAAGACTAGGTTTTGTCCTGGTTATGCTGGTTCAGTGCAACTTCTGATCTTGGGCAAGACACTCAATATGTTTGATTTCACTTAAAAAATGGCAAAATATCATTACCTACCTTATAGGACTCTGATAAGGTGAGATGAAACTTAATCAAAAACAGATAAAGAAAAAGAATTTGGAAATATTAAAATGCCCTAAGATTTTGTTCATTATTCATTTAGGAAATAATTGTTGTGTTTATTTATTTATTGTGCTCCTAGCAATGTGCTAGGCACTGGGGAGATGGCAGCACTAAGAGACACAGGCCTGGTGGAGTTTACAGTCTAGTAAGAGAGACACAAAATACCAAACAAATGAATAAATAATTACAAGTTCTATGTTGTAAACAAACAGGATGCTAACATAGAGAAGGCGAGTTATCTAGATAAGGTGGTCAGAGGAAACTTATTCGAAAAGATGACATTTAAACTGAGAGCTAAAGGTTGTGTAGAGTGAAGATGGTGACAATAATTCATCAAATATCCGGTCAACTTTCAAATTTCCCTGCTGGTCTCACAATTTTCCTTTTCACAGTTCTTTGGATCAGATGTGGATCCAAACAGGTCCAATTACTGGAACCAGGCAACTCTTAAGTCTCTTAGAATCCACACATTCCTCCTCCTTCTTTTCTTCCAGACGACAACTGACTTGTTTGTCAAGAGTTTCCCACAGTGTGAGTCTTGCTGTTTGCATCCCTGCAGTGACACTGTTTGAAGTGCGCCTCTTCCTCCTGTGTCTCCTGGAAACTGATAGTTAGATGGGGCTTGACTGACTCAGGATCAATATTTTGACAAGAATTCCTCATAGGTGGCTTTGCATACTTCCATCAGGGCACATACTGTTTAGCTGTCTCTTTTTTGGTGACATTAACAGTCACTGGTGATCACTGCCTTGATCCATTATTTCCTTAAGGTTCCCAAACAATGATGCTATAATTCAGTAGTTCTCAAAGTGTAGTGGTCTCCAGATCAGACCAGAGAACTTGTCAGAAATGCAAATTCTCCAGCCCTAGCCCAAAAACCCTGGGGTGGGGTCTTGCATCTGCTTTCAGCAAGCCCTCTGGGTGACTCTGGAGCCCGCTAGTGTTTGAGAGCCATTGCTCTAATTCTACCATTTCTTTTTCATTGATTAGCTAGACTGTTTCTGTAAAGAGAAATGTCCCCTCACTGATTCTTTGATTACCCTGACATAGTTCATACAGCAAAAGCCAGTTAGATGATTGTCTCTATGCTTTCATTTATCACCTTTCAGGATAATGAGTCAGCTCCCCTGCCAGGCCATTATTTTGAAGGTACCTACAAAAAGGTGGCATAGGAGGAAAGCTACTCATTTTGCTTTGCATCCATTGGGGGATTCTGTTGGCTTCAGCAAAAGCAAGGATGCCAGGAGGATGGAGCATCTGAGCACAAGCCCCCACAAAGGAAGCACCCAGCAGAGCTAGCAGCCCGGGCACCCCAGGAAATCAAGTACTCGCCATTTCTTAGCACTTCTGATCTGCCTTCCCTACAGGCGTGTGGTACACAGTACATGCCAGGCCTTATTAATCCAATTTCCCTGTCCCTATCCAAAGGAAAGAAGAGCAGTAATAATGATCAATACCCTTACCTTGATGATAAACAAAGACAGATGAGCCTGTGAGGCCTGGCTGGTATTTGTAATTACTGCCTCTGTAGGCATTCAATTACAGCTAATGAAAGGGTGCAGCACCCTCTTCGCTGACAGCAGATCATTTATGCAGGTTCCCTGGCTTGGCATGCAGCTGACAGCGGGTCTCTCTTCTTCCCTCCTCCTACTTCAGGTCACCCTGCCAGCGCAGAGCAGCTTCCTGCTATGTGGAACCTCTAAATGCCATGACATCGAAAATGGAATTTTCAAGGAAGTCCATTTTGCTTATCGTAATGCTATCTTGTTGAGCTGCTCCCAGGCCTGCACAGACTGTCAGCGTGATTCATTGACATCCTGTGACTCAGGTGGCTTGTGTGAAAGCCGGAAGGTGAGCTCAGGTGAGCAGCACTGGTTGTCGGCTCTCTGCTAAAAGCTTTTACTTGCAAGCCAGGCAGCAAGAAGGCAGTGGCTTCTGCTGTTCAGTATTCCAGATCAGGATGTATGAAAGTCTGTGTGTGTGTTATACCTTTTGTTCATTGAAATAGGTATCACTAAGAGACAATCAATTCTGTTCCCTTTGCTAAGGAGGTAAATATAGAGGACACTTGTTGAATGCCTTGCCTAATCAGCATCCATTTCTGGTGATTGTTTCTTTGGGTACCGCCCCTTATAGTGGACACCGATGGTGCCCTGGCAAGACCCTTTTGCTGGCCTGTGTGGCTATCCCTAGCTGCCGTGTGTGTTGGCTGATAATTCACAGCTGTCCTGTTCTCTAAAGAAATATCCTCAGCAGAGCTGCCTCCCTGTGTCAATGCTGGACCTCAGCCAATGACTAATCCGCATGGGGATACAAAAAGTCGGCCCCCTTTCCTTCCTTAGGAAGACCACGCTGAAGCTAGTCTTCACCTGAAACCAAATTCTTGCTTAGCTCCTTGTCCCACCTTCTCACCCATTCTCCTGAGCGCCACCTCCCCCTTCAACCCAATCAACTGAATGAGAATCCGCATTTCAACTTCTGCTTCCAGGAGGCCATAATAGGACTCCTTTCTCCAACACACTCAGAAGCTGGAAAGAGACCGACCCACCCCAGCCCTAGAGCCCAATAAAGCACCGCACGGGGTTCAACAATGAACATGAACCAAGGCCAGGCCAGTGACAATCCTGGCGCAGATAATTGTTAAGGAGGCTCTTTTGGAAATGGTAGAACTTGTTCTTCAGGGCTGGAACAAGAGTGCGGTGAGGCTGTTGCTTAGGTACAAAATCTAAGGAGGGTTACCAAAAAACTCAGTAATCTAGATAAATAAGAGTTTAACTCTTTATTTTTAAGAACAAAAAATACTGCAAAAAATAATATATCAAATTTTTAAATAAAGATAGGATCAGGATTATACTGATTTTTTTCCTTTTGCCTCAGGCTTCACTAGCCTCAGCACGACACTACAACTCTGCCACCACTCTGGACTGTCACCATGGACAATCCAGCCCAAGACAGAGGAAAACAGAGCCAAGAGATGCGAACAGAGAGATTTCTATTGACTTGGAAACTACCACGTGGGATAGTGGCAAGGATTAAATGAATTAATGCATGTAAAGCTCTTAAACATAGCCTAGCTCAGAGTAAGCCCAGTGTAAATGCTGGCTATGGTTGCTGCTATTGTCTCTTCTGTTGGAATTAATCTCTGCCTTCTCTGAACAACCATGGCATTCTCTCTCCATGTTCTCAAGTTCTATTCAGTAACAAGGGAGTATATGTTGCTAGGTAAGCAGGTAGGTTGGTTGACAGATAGACAGACATGATAGTCATATGATAGACAATAGAAACAGAGACAGAAACAGATAGCTAGATGACAGATAACCTTATTTTTTATTAGTTTCTTATCTCCTTGGGGTAGGGAATAATTCATTAATTTTTATTAGAACTCAGTCCAATGCCTCACACACAAATCATCATTTGTGTTTGCAGAAAGAAGGGAGAGAGAATTGGAGAGAAGGGTCTGAGGAAACATCATTAAATCATAGGTCTTGCATCTTCTATGGAGTTCACATCAAATTGAAGCATTAGGTGTTGTGATTTTTCTTACCACGCGTATTCCAACTGTTAAACTCAAGATCACAAAGTTTTAGTTACAAGAAATACATCTCCCTCATTCCTGCCCTTATTCAAATACTCCCAGTTACTCAGACCTGACTCAGGTCCTGCCTTTTCATTGAAGTTACCCCAACCACCCAGCAACCCAGCCCTCCCTGCCTCCCTCTCCCTTGCTTTCTGGCAGCACACGTCATTGGGTCCACCGTACACCAATATTTCTCCACTTTTGGGCTTCATTAGCCCAAACTAGCCGTAAGTCCTCGGTCAAGTGCACTTTAGATGTGTTTCCTCACTTCTTAACATAAATGGTTTAGACCTGAAGGTCTCTGAGGTCCTTCCTGGCTCAAATTTTGGCTCTATGATTCTCTTTTGCTAACTTCTTACATCCCAGTGTCGGGGGAAACATTTTGCCTTCATTAACCTGCTTGGAACTTGTTGATTTTTATCACAATCTTAGTGTTACTCTTTAAAGAGGATTTCTGTTTAAAAACTCAGTGCTG
>RJWJ010003637.1:0-84041 GCA_004363605.1 Indri indri
AGAAATATACTTAAATCAGTTTGAGAAGTAGCCGTTATGTTAGAATAAGCTTCAATTTATTGGAACAAGCATAAACTGCTACAGATTTAACTTCATCAACAATAATGAACCATTGATTGTATACTTACTATTAAGCCCATTTTACAGATGAGGAAACTGAAGCAATGAGAGGCTAAGCAGCTTGCCAAAAATACGTAATCTGTAAGCCTCAGTAGTCAGAAATGGAACTCCTATGCGTGACCCCATTTTTGGGTAGACTCAAAGAAAAAGATTTTATTTGGATTTTAATTAGCATTTTCTCTTTTATAAATGAATGGCAGATGGTTTAAATTTTTAAAGTTGCACAGGATAAAATGGTTTCCTATTTAACTTTTGCAAATATTTCCTTTTTAACACAATCATAAATATTGGTAGAGTTTTCCCACCATAAAAAGAGTCATGATGCTTTGTTAGCATGATCATTTAATTTTCTCAAAAACATTGATAAATTACATATTTATAATTTCTAAAGGACAAATACTTACAAATTTCCTGTTTTTCTCTTAAGAACAATATGTATACCTTCTGTGATTTCGATCTGCAGTAAGAGACAACATTTATGAGTACCATGACATGAGAACAGTACCCCTTTAAAAGAAAAGTCATAAATCCCAGTGACTAGGGAGGCTGAGGCAGGAGGATCACCTGAGGCCAGGAGTTTAAGACCAGCCTGGGCAAAATAGCAAGACTGTGTTTCAAAAAAAAAAAAAAAAAGAAAAGAAAAGAAAAGAAAAGAAAAGAAAAGAAAAGAAAAGAAAAGAAAAGAAAAGAAAAAGAAAAGGAAAATCAAGTGCTAGTTCATATTATCTGTGCACCTTAGTTCGTGATGAGCCAGGTACCAAAGGAAAAATAAGAAATGGCTGCAGATGAGCAGATGAGTGTCTAACTGTAAGTAGTGATATTAGGATCTCAGAAAAGTAACTGATGTCTTTTTTTATAGAATGCCTTTTTTTTTTCCCTTTGGGTAGATGCCCAGTAATGGGATTACTGGATCAAATGGTAGTTCTACTTCATAATATGCTGAAATAAAAAAGAGAGAGAGAGAAAAGTAACTGAGCCAGGCTCTTAACCAGTATTGCTCCTGCTGTAAGCTCTGAGTCAGCAGTGCCACACCGCCTTTCTGATTCATTTTGAAGGACAGATGTCAGGCTCTCCTGACCACCCTGCTCAGCGAGTTTCCAGGAAACTGGGGCTTAGTCACCCTTCTTTGTGAAGTTCACTTGAAGCAGCACACTAGTGTGCAGACTGATGTGACATTTGCAGTGTTCGGTTCTGACTTCCTTGGGTTCCTCTGACATTTCTCCTTATCTCATCAAGGGCATAGTTTGTAAATACCAGATTCTCTTTGTCCTCTTTTGTCCGTCTTTTCGTCAGTCCACTCTCAATAGATTTCTCTGCCATCTCTTCGTTTCCAATATTAGTTTAATATTCCTCACATCCAAGTGCTTTTTAGCCTGACAAATAAGAGAGAAATCAGTGGGGTTTTTCCCCCATTATCTCTGGCCAATAATCAATATTAAATTTTCCTCTTTTGGACCATGCTATTGAAAACGAAGCCCAACACATTTTCTGCCTCTTTGTGAGTTCCAAGAACTCCTGATAGAAGCAGTGTGGAATCTACTTGGTTCCCTGTCCCCGAGACCCTCTTCTCTTCATGGCTCTCCTTTGGAGCCACTTGACCCCAATCTATTAATACCTGCCCAGTGAGCTCTGCCCCATCTCTGGAACCAATCCTTCCCTCCAGCAAGACGAATTTAAGGGCCTCTAGTTCAATGTTCAGGTTCAAGACGAGTCCCACTATGACACTCTGGGGATGATTTCACCCTTCATACTGGGTCCAAGCCCCTATCTTATATCTCTGTTCTGATTCTGGCCTTTTGTTCCTGAGCTTCCGTTTGGACCTTGATAATCCCCTGTAACTGGGAGTCTGCCCTGTTCTTTGCAGTCCGTTTCCTCCCTTTCCTCAGGAATTGTTATTCTTCTGTAGTTTCTGTGGCCTTGCAACCTTGTGATTTACTTCTTTGATGCTGCCTGCCCAGCTGAATTGCTGAACACCAGCTGCTTCTAGAGTTCCTAGCACCCTGTTTTTAATATACCTGTCAGGATATCCCAGGTCTTGGTTCACTGAAATTTGCTCCACTTGCTATAATTAATCTTTCTATCTAGACTGTGTTACATGAAGGGATAGGGGCCAAGTAGATGTTCCTATTTCCTTGACAGTGTATTTTACACTAGGACCTTGTTTAAAGTGATTAGGTCACTTTGGTGATTACGTTTCCACATATGAAATTTGGAGGGATACATACATTCAAGCCGTGGCAAATGCATTACATTTAAGATGTCTGTGAGATCTCCAAGAGGAAATGTTGAGTAGACACTTGGATAGATGCATCTGGAGTTGTGAGGAGAAGCCTGAAGCTCAGATATAAATTTGCAAATCTTCAATGTATAGATGGTAGTTAAAGCCGTGGGACTGGGTTCAAAGTATGGTCCCTGGACCAGCAGAACCAGCAGTGCCTGGGAGCTTTTCAAAAATGTAGATAATTGGGGCCTTCCCCGGACCTACTGGATTAAAGTCTGCATTTTAAAAATATCTGTTATAGGGCTCTCAGCTGATCCACTACCAAGTCAATGAAACTGCATTTAAGTGTCTTTTGCTTATAAGATCATTTATTCCACCGTGGTTTAAGTTCCATGAAGGACAGGCAATTCATGTATCTTGTTCACTGCTATATTCCCAGTACCTAGAACTGTGCATGGCAGATGGTAAGTGCTTAATAAATATTTGTTAAAGCGTAGCCTTGGAAAAGTTTCAGAACTCTCAGAACCCCATTATTTTCCTCTTCTATAAAATAAAGATTTATATCCCTACTTTCAGGTATGAGGATAAGACATAAAAAGGAGGTCAGAGTTGTCAACATTTATTGGATACATTTCTTCACTGAGATGTGTATCTGTTTTGTTTGGCAGTGAGCTGGATTTTTTAGCTACTTTACCTAAGTATTGCTGAGGGCTTGTTCTATATGATATTATCTGTTTGGAGGAATCTCTGGAGTAAAGAGATCCATTCATCCATTCAGTCACCAATTTAGTAAATATTAATTGAATATTATGTGCCAAGCACTATTCTAAGTGCCGGTGCATAGAGAAGTGGATAAAACAAAGTCCCACAAAAGTTTACATTCTAGTGGGAGGAGACAGACACGAATCAAATAAAATTATAATATAGCAGCTGGTGATATTTTTCACCAGAAACAATAAAGTGGGTAAGGGGAAAAGGGAGTGTCGAGGGCATGTGTGTGGAAGGATGATCAGAGAAGGAGTCTCTAAGGAGAGAGAATCTGAGCAGAGACCTGCAGGAAACCAAGGGGCAACCCATATGGATATCCAGGGGCAGAGTTTTCCAGGCAGAGGGACAGCCAATGCGATGGCCTAGAAGTGGGAACATGTGTGGCATATTTAAGGAACAGCAAGGAGACCAGAGTGACTGGAGCAGAGTGGGAAAGTAGTAAGAACAATATGGGTGCTGAATCAGGTAGGACTTTGCAGGGCATTAGTTGGATGCTGGCTTTTACTTTGAGTGAAACTGGGAGCCATGGGAGGATATTCGGTGAGGAATAATACGATCTAACTTCAATTTTAAATGAATTACTCCAGCTGCCGTGTTGAGTGAGGAGTAGACTTTAAGGGACTAGGGGCAGAAACAAAGAGACCAGCTGGGAGGCTGCCGCAGTAATCCAGGTGAGAGAGGATAGTGGCCTGGGGATCCAGTTGGTAGTGATTAAGGTGGGGAGACCTGGTCAGATTCTGATGATGTTTGTTTTAGAGATGGGGTCTCACTATGTTGCTCAGGCTGGACTTGAACTCCTGGGCTCAAGCGATCCTCCCTCCTCAGTCTTCTGAGTAGCTGGGACTATAGGTGTGCACCACCATGCCCAGCTCTGACGATATTTTGAAGAAAAGTCTGATGTGTTTTGCAGATATCTTGGGTATAGGGTGTGAGAGAAAAAAAGGGATCGAAGATGACTCTGAGGTTTTTGACTTCAGCAACTAGAAGGATAGAGCTGCCATCAACAGAGATGGGCAGAATTTGGAGAAGAACCAGGTTTGTGGAGGGGGCAATCAGGAATTCTGTTTGAACATGGTCTGAGTCTGTTGGTGCTGCTACAACAAAATGCCTGAGACTGGGTAATTTATAAATCATAGAAATTTATCTCTCACAGTTCTAGAGGCTGGGAAGTCCAAGATCAAGGTGCCAGCAGGTTTGGTGTCTGGCAAGGGCCTAGTCTCTGCTTCCAAGATTGTGCCTTGAACCCCGTGTCCTTACATGGCAGAAGAAATGAAAGGGCAAAAGAAAAGAAAAAAAAAAGAGGGGGAGAGCCAGCACTCTGAAGCCTCTTTTAGAAGGGCATTGATCCCATTCACCAGGATAGGGCACTCATGACCTAATCACCTCCCAGAGGCCCCACGACCTAATCACCAGGTGATTAGGTTTCAACATATTAATTTTGGATGGACACGTACATTCAAACCATAGCAAACGCATTACATTTAAGATGCCTGTGAGATTTCCAAGAGAAAGTGTTGAGTAGACAGTTGGATAGATGCATCTGGAGTTGAGAGAAGTCTGAAGCTCTGATATAAATTTGGAAACCTTCAATGTGTTTATGGTAGTTAAAGCCATGGGACTGGGTGAGATCACCCAGGGAAAGAGTACAGTAGTCCCCCTTATTCATGGGGCATATGTTCCAAGACCCCCAGGGGATATCTGAAACTGAGGATAGCACCAAACCCTATATATATACTATGTTTTTTCTTATACATATCTATGATAAATTTAAACTTATAAATTAGGCACAGCAAGAGATTTACAACAATAACTAATAATAAAATAGAATTATTATAACAATATACTCTAATAAAAGTTATGTGAATATGATCTCTCACTCTCAAGATATCTTACTGTACTGCACTCACCCTTCTTGTGATGATGTGAGATGATAAAATGCCTACATGATGAGATGAAGTGAGGTGAATGACGTAGGCACTGTGATGTAGCATTAGGCTACAAAACTTGAAAACTAATTTAAAACTTATAAATTGTTTTTTTTCTGGAATTTTCCATGTAATACTTTCAGACTGCAGTTGACTGTGGGTAACTGAAATTTCAGAAAGCAAAACTGTGGATAAGGGGGACTACTGTATAGAGAAGAGAGACAGTTCAAGATCTGAATGCTGGGGCACACCGATGGTTAGATGTCAAGAATAAGAAGAGAAATCAACAAACGGAGCAGCCAGTAAGGCTCTTGACCACTTGCTACAGTACTACTGAGACAGTACCCATTAAAAGTCTCCAGGCACTTGACACTACATTTTCCACCACATACTCAGGCAATTGCTTGCTGAGGATTCAGGCCACAATTTCCACTTGCCTTTTGATTGGGGGAAGAATTAAATCTATTAAACATGACTCCAGCTTATCTTCTGATTCTCTAAAAGCTCTCCCTTCCCCCTTATGATTTCACTTGTCACTATAGGAAGCAAGGGAACTCCATAAGAGAGGCCGGTGACTGCTTGGGCTCTGTCACAATACTGACCCAATGGGCAGAGAACACTATTTCTCTCCCTTCCATTTTTCCTCTTCCATCCTCTGCAAACGTCTAAGGGTGCTCTTGTTGGTTGTTATAGCAATCCTAGAAGCAATAGTCATTTTTGCAGGTGTTTTTTCACCTGCCCAGAGGAATAGGCAAGAATCTTGGCAGGTTGGAGTAAGAAGGAGGGTGAAAAGTAGGGAAATGTCAGAGCGACCCTGTTGCAAGTATTCTTTTCTGTAGGGTTGGAGAAGAGCCCCTTAGCACGGTCCAGACATCTTCTCCACTTTCCCTTTGCTAGCCATAAGCCAGCCAGATTCAGATGTGTTACTCTGGACGCTTGGGGAAATGTTATGAGCGATTCAAGGTGTCTGGGATGTCTCCAGAAATGTGAACAGACACAGAACAGCAGAGGCCAACGTTGGGAGATTGACAAAAATACCTGCCAAGTTTCCCAGTCAGGTGGGACTATTTGAACATTTTTAGGCTGTGTTTGAAAGTAAATATAATTCTCTGGGCCAGGAGAAAGGAGAAATGGAAGGAGACAGGGTGGGGAAGAGAAAGGAGAGAAAAGTAAGAGGGAGCAGAGAAAGACATTTGGAAGGGTATCAGAAGGAAATAGGAAGTGAAAACCCAGGCTTATCCTGCTTAATGCTAGATATTGGGCCCCTTTACCTACAGGTGCTAGCTATTAACAAAATAGTGTTTCTGCCCACCCCACCTCCAGTGTGTACAAACACACATTTCACAGTGAAACTTACGACTTCGAATGTTTACATCAGAGCAAGAAGAAAAACCACAAGTCATTTTTCTGCTGTGAATCCAAGTTATTCCTATTGTCCTCTTCCTAGGTTTGCAGGGCCTGTGACCAATACAGTACTCAGCGTCTGCCTCTAAGAATCACCTTGGCCAGCCTCCATTACAAATGCCATATATTAAGAGAGCTCATGTAGTGCAATTGGAGCACAGTATTATGTTATTCATTTCTTAATCTAATCCACTGCCTTTAGATGCTGGAAATGAGAATTAGTCAGAGTCTAATCTCTCCAGGGATCTTTTCTTTCCAGGCAGGTCTAGTATGTCTTCTATAGAAAACAGGATGAAATCCAATCTTGGGATGATGTGACAGGAAAGGAAAAGAAAACAGAGGCCAACCGGGTTGGGAGAGGCCCGAAGATGCAAATGGCCATGTGATGCTCATAAAGCCCTTTGACTAGAATCACCATTTTGAGGAGCTCCTTTCTGTTTAGGGTCAACATGACCAATCTCAATCAGATGATGTGGCTGAGTTGAAACCAACCTCAGTGATTGCAGCGGACCCAACTGAGGGGGAAAAAATGTTGAATGCAAAAAAGAGAATAAACAATGCCATGAGAAATATCTCCTTCTTCCCTCTGTATTTTTTGCTTTCGTTTTTCTTCTTTGCTTCTTTAAAGGGAATATTAGAGTTAAAGGAATATTAATCAGGGCATGATTTCTGCACTCACAGAGTTCTTTTGGCCTTTACTTTTTGGACCCAATTATCCATCCATCTCTTTGACATAGAAACTCCAGACTAAATCCTGTATATAAAGATCTTCTTCTATTTGCTTTTTAAAGATTGAACTCTTAATTTTGAGATAATTGTAGATTCATGTACAGTTGTAAGAAATGTTATAGAGAGATCCTGTGTACCTTTACCCAGTTATATTTACTTTTTAAAGCTCAATTCAAGTTTACTATAGTGGATCCCTTCACTCTTCATCCACACGATTAAGTTCATATAACATTATGCCATATAATCTCTGAAGAATCAGGAAATGCCATGGGTGACAGACTGTCAAAGATGACCCATTCCAAAGGAGAAAACAGAAAGCCTCCATCTGAGTCTCATGTAGCCACTGCAGCTCATTGTTCACCTGCGCTGATGACAAAGTGTACCTTTTTCTACACAGCGTTCCTGAAAACTGTTCTAAGCCAAAGTAAAGGAAATATCAAATATGGAAAGGAATGGAATCTATAATTACACTGTGGACCGATAGTATATCACGAGCTGTGTGGGTCACATGCACACCATGCTGTGCTCCCTCACTGGGGAACGAGGGCATCTGGGGATGAAATCTGGAGGAGAGAACAGATGGATGGTTGATGGAAAGAAGAGATGAAGGAAGGCAGCAAGCAGGAAGTGGTCCTAAAGTTAAGGCTCTGCCACAAAGAGTAGCACAAAGCAGTGAAGGGTTTGGAAAGTAGCTGGGATGCATGGAGATAAACTAAGAATCTGAGTATAAAATGTTCATTTTTGAAACCCCTGGTGTATATATGTGATTAGCATGCTAGGGACCAATCCAAGGGCAAAATGAGAACTTGTCTTTTATTCCTCTGTTCTTTTTACCTCTGTCTGTTTCCTTAGAAACAAATCCATCAATATCTGAGAACCCCATCCAAGAGAGAACTGCTCTGAAGATATTCAATCCCCAAGTGTTTTGAAAGCAGATGCCAGCTATGCCAAATGAGTCCTTGAAAGAGCTAAATCACTTCCTGATTTGAAGCAATAAGTAAAAAAGCCTACCCATCTTTTGTGGTAAGAGGAGGTATAACCAAGTGCTCAGGCGATTCAAATGTTGCGAAAATGAGGTTGAGGTTCTGGGCTCAACACCCCCCCCCGCCCCGTGGCCTGTTTGCTTCTCTACTCTCCAGCTTCAAATGGTAGAGACTGTGCTTCTGCCTACAAATTGGTCCTCCAGATCTAGCCAGTCATCTTGGAAAACAAGCCACAGATCACATGAGACTCCAGGCAAGGGCAGCGTGGTGTGGGGGTTAGCTGGTGAGGCTTTGCATTTAGACAGATGGGGTTTGGAAACTTGCCCTTTTACTTATTACCAGTGAGACCTTAAGCAAATTACTTATCCTGTCTCTCTCTCTCTCTCTCTCTCTCTAAGCCTCAGTTTTCCCCCAGGATTGAGATAATTTGGCATATAACCACTCAATACATGATAGCTGTTATTATTTTTATCATCGTTAATAATGGGTGTAGATAGAGATCCAAGACTGAATTTGGAAGTTGATTACTACTGCAATGCTTCCCCTCAAGAATTCTCAGAAAAGACGCAAATTCACCTGGCCCAGGGACACCCTTTAACCCACTCCAAGAGGGAATGTTATTATCGGTACCCCTTAGTACTCTCAAGTCAAATGAAATCCATCTCCTTTCCCAGGCTAACTGCACTGTTGGAATAATGGATCAGCTCTTGGCCTCCCCACGAGGATGGGCTAATAGCTTTATCTTCACCTGTAACAGGGAGGAGATAGTGCCCTGACCCCTCATCCTACAGAGTACCAGGTCAGGGTAAGGGGACTTGTCTAGAGGTAGAATGGATGTGGCCAACAGTCTCAGAATCCTTCGGGGGTTCCAGAGCTAGCTTTCCAAAACTGCTTTCAGCATATTGATTTCTGACAGTGTTGCACTTCAGGAAAAGAGCAACTACAAACTGCCAGTTTGCCCACATCTCAAAATCGATTGCACATGTAGCAGATGCTTGGGTTTCTTTCTCTGTTTTCTTCTTCCTCCTCTGCAGGAAAATGTGTGATTTCTAATGACACTCCTGCTATGCTGTGGCAGGACAGGATGTCAGTTCCACTTGAGGCTACAGAGGTGAAAGGGGTATTCAACAGAAAATTGGCCCACTTGACCCACTTGGGGTAGATTTGATTTCTGCCTTAAGATTAACACATAAATACTTGGAATTGAAAAGAGAGGGAATCCCTAAAGCAAACACTTATTGAGTGACTTACTTTCCAGACAGGGTACTAGCTACTCTCCATATATATATTGCCTCATTGATCCTCTCAACCACCCTGCAAGGTGGATACTGTGAAGAACACGTCACATATGAGGGAAAAGGCTCCAAGAGGTTAAGTCACTTGCTAGGGGTTGCAAGAGCTCATCACTGGCAAGGATTTGAGCCTTATCACTATGATTTCAGGTCCAAGTTTTTCATTTACTTTATTATTTGAACATTGATTCATGAAATAAAGTTGACATTTACTTTTATGTAAAGTTCAGCATTCAGGAGCTTAAAATATTTCTTGCAATATCCAACTTCTGCAAAAACAAGGAATGTGCATTATCCATCCTAATGCTTGTAATATATGTTATCTGCAAAATTTTAGCTATGAAACACCTGTTTGTACCTATGACCTGGAACACAGCAGCACTTAATGCATGTTTACTAAAACAACAACAACTATAAATGATGTGAGGTAATACAGCCATTAGAAGTGAGTCTCTCCATCATCTTGATTTGAAAAAAAAAAGAAATGAGTCTTCTTCAGGAAGATTCTGGGTCTTCCATCTTCTGTCCACCTGTACTAGCTTAGCCTGGAATGAATGGGTTTATGTCTCTATTCAGTGGAGCGATTCCTTCATTACTGTATCATGATCTAGACAGAAAAGAAAAAAATGAGCAAGGAATCCAAGATTCCAAACTGCAGCCTAAATGTGTAAGGCCAGTTCTTTCACACCAACATTCCCAGTGGTTTTCAAGGAATGTTAAAGCCAGAAGGGAATTTAGAGGTGAGTGATTGAGATCCTTTCAAATTCCAAAAGAGAAAACTGAGGCCCAAAGACTGACTTGCTCAAGCTAGTCAGATCCAACCCAGGTGTCATGGTCAGCCAGTCCCCTCCTATATTTTCAACTACATGGTGCTGCCACTCAGCCAGGCTTTTCCAGGATGTGCCAAGGGTGGGGCCAGCAGCTCAAGTCCTGAAGAGTTCTCTGCTGTGCCCAGTATGCCACAGCAAGTTTTTGGCTCTGCCTGAGCCCATGACATTTAACCGCAGACATTTCCTGGAACCCTGGAAGAAAGATATCCACCTGACTCCTTCCTGACTTAAATAGCCAAATAACGCCAAATCGAATTTCTGATGACAAGGTAAGCGGTAGCTTAGGATTACAAGCCAAGAAAATATTTCAAAAATGATAGTCGATTAATGGAATTAAGGGAAGGTTTAGATTTGGAAGTTTGAGGAGTAATTTGTTAGTCTTCAACTTTTCCTTCAACTTGGCTTGGGCTTTCTAGATTATAAAGAGAAGGTTTAATAATGTCAGTGTCTGTTTAAAGTCAATCTACCTCAAACCAAAGCCTTTTTTTGGTGCTGTCACTGAAGTTTTTATTTCTTTTCTTAGTGCATACCTGATATATGTACTTTATCTGGCTTCCCTGTGAAAGCACACCTTTTCCATTATAGTTTTCTTAAGATTTGATGATGATAAACATCTTTTGAGTTCATATATCAGCAATATTTTGCAAAGAGCCTCATTTGTGTAATTTTATTTGTCCTGGGGATATTCTTGTGTAGCAGGGAGAGGTTGGGATTTGTATCTTTCTGCCAAGCACAAGGAAAGAAAAGCAGGAAATAGGTTAGGCAGCAAGTCAAGGGCTCAAAGTTAAACCCTGGATAATTTCTGTCTCCTAACAGTGTTTTTCTCAACTGTGGGTCAGGCATCTTATCAAGTAATACAGTGGAAAGCAAGTGAAAATTTCTGCTAGAGGGATTGAGTAGGTTAGAAGTCAGGGATTCAAACAATGAAGCAAAGGAACAAAAAATTCACCGGATACTAGGGAACCATACGGGAAAGCTAGCTTGATGTCTGGAGATTACGGGAGACTTAAAATAAAGCTCAAAGGTCAAAGGACAAGGTTATAGAATGGAAATAAAACCAGGAAATGAAATGCAATAACTGTGATTCTCTGCCTCTCACAGCTCTGATTAAAGAAATCTGATCTCATGCTGGAGACCCAGAATGGAGAGAGTGAAGCTTCGTCTCTATGACTAAACCCATTTGAAATGGTTGTGTGGGGAGAAGAGCTAACAAGGAGCAATGGACTTAGAAAATCTAGAAATTTGGAATTGCCTGAAAAAAACAAAGCAGCTGAAGACAGGAGCCTGGGATTAGCTTGGGGTGGAAGGATAAAGGAAGGAGAGAGAGTAGCTGTGTCCAGTTTGTGTTATCTGGGGGTCAGCTGTGGCACTATGGGCTCAGGTCTGATGGTGATTGTAAGGGAGGATGGGGACTTTACTGAACTTTCCTAAAGTAGAGTTGCACCAGCAGTGTCCCCCCTGCTCCACCTCTCCCTGCCCCTGGCCAAATATTAATTGTGCTCTTTGGGATCTTTCTGAAACTGGAAGAATCAGAATTCTTCCCAGGCTCGTGGAGTCCAGAGGCTGAGCTCACTGCAGCACAAGCCTTTCTCTTACACGAGGAAGCTGGATTGTGCAGTTTCCCAGATTGTGTGAGGTTGATGTATTCCAAGGATGTTGAACAATTCCGTAGGAATATGACATGGGTGTCTCATTGTTAATATCAGCTGCAGGAGCACCACCAAAACTACAGTGCCAGGGGTTGAGAACGGCTTCCCAGCAACAGCAATTCCCAACTCTGCAATTAAAGACCCAAGTCCTGGTAGCTCTGATTGGTTTAGCATCTTATACAGTCATTCATTTCCTGACATAAGAAGTGATCTGATGAACCTCATAGACAGAATGTTGAGAAAAATAAGCCAAACACAGCAGAGTACATGCCGTATGATTCCACTTATCTGGCATTCAAGAATAGGCAAAGCAAATCTGTGGTAATAGAAATCAGAACAGTAGTTGTCTCTAGGGGTGTGTATTGACTGGGAGGTAGGCACAAAGATCTGGGCGGCGATTACAGGGTTGTATACATCTGTCAAAATCATGGAGCTGTACACTTAAGACTAATAATGCATCTTAGTGCATGTAAGTTAACTCTCGATGAAAAAAGAAAAAAAATTAAAAGCAGTAATCTCTTCATAGAAAGCCAGTTCATCTCCCAAGAACAGTATCGTGTGTTGTGTTCGGGTCACTGGCTTTGGAGCTAGTAGATCTGGGATGAAATCCCAGCTTTGGCACACACAGGCAGTATGATTCAAGCATCCATTTTCTCATCTGTAAAATGGGGATCATAACAATAGTGCCTATCGCGCAGGGCTGTTTGTCATAAGGCATACTTGAGATATTGTATGCGAAGCACCTGACCACTCATTGGTGTTTGATCCACCTTAGTTAGATTTCTTTTTTTTTTTTTTTTTTTGCTGTAGTGATCAGACCCATAGTAGTTCTCAATCTTGGTTGAAAAAAATACCCATAGTAAGCAGAACTTCTGATTGTTTTGGCCTGGGGTGGGGCCTAAGAATCAGTAGTTTTAAAAAGCTGTCCAGATGATTCTAAAGTGTAGCCAGAGCTGACAACCACTGGGTTAGATTCATTTACATTCCTCTTCTTCCATGAAGATGTTCCTGGCAATTCCAGCTCCTGGCATTTTCTCTCTTGTCTCAACTTTTTTAAAAAATTGAGGTATAACTGACACACAGTAAAATGCACAACTCTAAAGTGTGCAGCTCCATGAATGTTTACATATGCGTAGACCCATGTAACACTACCTAGATGATGACACAGACATTGCCAGCACTCCAGGCTTCCTCCTTCTCTCTTCCTCTAAGTATCCCCCCAAGAGTAACCTACATGCTGACTTTTTTCCCCATAGATGACTTTTGCTTGGTATTGAACTACCCCTGAGTTTTTCTCACTGTCCTTGCCTATATAGCTCACTTGATAAATGCAAGATTTGCTCTTGTGGTAGCAGCTCTTATCTCCTTGGCTTGTGTTTTTACCTCCCTCATTCATTGTTATCTTTTTCTTTCTTTTTTTTATTCTTTTGATTTCGCAATATTCTTTTTTTCTTTTTTCCATTTTGCATCAAGTTTTGCGTTAATCATTCATTGTTACTTAATCTTCCTTGTTTGTGAGTGTCTTTCTAGCTGGATTTTAAGCTCCTTGAGGGCAGACATTGCCCACAGGTCTGGCACATTCCTATGTCCATAATGAAGTCCCAGTACGTATTTATGGAATGAATGCTAGTGTCCAATGAATGGGGGGAGGAGAAGCAGTAAGCAAACAGTCAGACCAAGACAACGACTTGTCTCTTCATTATCCATACACATGCAGCTTGTTTTTACTGATGACACTTCATAGAATATCAGGATTGTGCATTGTTTTTTGCTTGTGGGAGATCATGCACGCATTTGACTTTCAGGTTCCATTGTGGATAGAGGGGTACGAGTGGATTCAAAGAATAAAGTATAGGAGGAGAAAAGGTTAGACGGCCAAGTCAAAGAGAAATAGCTTGCTCTGGCCCATACTGTTGAGAAAACACTGGACCAGGAATTCAAACCCCAAGTTCTAGTCCTCACTCTGCCACTAACATGTGTGATCTTAAGCAAGTTGCCTCACTTTTCTGAGCCTCAGGTTGTCTGTGGTACCACAGAAGTAATAACTTCTAACACCTCACATTCCACAGGAGGTCAGCTGGGCTCATAGCTGGAAGGCATTTTGGCCAAAAGAATTTGGGCATTGTCTCCACAGGCAGAGAGGTGGCTCATATCACCAAGCCAGGTAGATCATCTTTCTGCTTTAAGAATCAAACCTGACTGGAATGAAAAGGCGGGAAGGCTGAGTTCATAGAATCACAGACGATTAGAGCCAGCAGGTACCTTAGAGAGCATTCTAGTCCAACCTCCTCATTTTGCGTCTCAGTACACTGAAGCACAGAGAGATGATTTTCCCCAAGTTCTCACTGAACTGAGCCTGGATTCCAGGTTCTCTTTTCACTGTGTGCTGGAAGGCTCCACTTAAAAAGAAAAGTTCATTTGCTCTTGTTACTGTTTAGAGGCAAGAAGGCTCTGGCCTGTGTGCCAGCGAAGAAATGATCAGGATATTTGTCTGAAGCTTTTTTAGCTTCTAAAATTTGATGCGCCATTTCAGCTCAATTATTGCTTGCCTTTTACTTGGGGACAACAATCTCTTAGTGATTATTTAGTGCCTTCTATGTGTTTGCCACTCTGCTAGGTGCTGTGTGTGTAGGGGGGGAGGTTAGAAAAGATTAAGACCTATCCCCTGTTCTCAAAGAGCCTAGTGTGGGAGACAGGAATCACAAAGAGAGAACAATGGAAGGCAGTATGTGATTCAGAATAAAATGAGTAGCGCAGGCAAGCAATACATTCTGTAGAAGTTCAGAGGAGGGATAGAGCTCTGGGAGCTGGGAGGGGGAATTAGGGAGAGTGCGCTTTTACGTGGGCTTTGAAGGACAGGTAGGATTGTTTATGCAGATGTAGGGGAGGGCACTGAATTTGAGTGTGTGTATTTGTGTGTGCACGCTTCTGTTTGTGCACACACAAGCAAATGCAGGGATGCGTAACAACGGGTAGCATTTAGAGAGCATTGTGAACTAAAATAAAATCTTAAGGCTCGCCCCCCACTGGCTGACTGAATGGACCCCCTCTTGGCCAAGGGAAATATCCTAAAACTAAACTGCCTGCCAGGAGGAGGGAGGTTAGACATGCCTCATCATGCCCCCCTCCCTTCTTGGAGATATCCTTTGTAAATCCATTAACAGTCCTTAGGGTTGGAAAGACAAACGTACAGGTCCTCAATTTACACAACAAATATATGTCCGCTGGCTTGTCTCTGATTAACGGCTCCTCATGTTAAAACATTCCAAGCCTTTAGACAAAGCTTCATGTCTTTAATCAATTACAAGTCAAAGAATCTTTAAACCCACCTATAACCTGTAAGCCCCCTGCTTTGAGATGGCCCACCTTTTCGGGCCAAACCAATGTATGCCTCCCACGTATTGATTTATGACTTCACCTGTAACCCTTGTCTCTCTGAAATGTGTAAAACCAAACTGTAACCCAGCCACAGCGAGTCCACTTGCTCAAGGCTTCTTGGGCGTGTCTCGGGCATCATGGTCCTCAAATTTGGCTCAGAATAAATCCCTTTAAAATTATTTTACAGACTTTGCCTTTTATTCCGTTAACAGCATTTTCTATACATCAGATACTACATAATGTTCTATAAAATTCAACTGATTTAAATGTGCATAACCCTGTGAATTAGATAATAGTATCTTTCAATTAAAATCGATGAGGAAACTGAGGCGCAGAGAGGTTGAGTAAATTGCCCAAGGTGACACAGCAAGTAAATGTCATAAATGGGACTCGAATACAAATCCTGAAAACACTTTGCTATTCTGCCTATGAAAAAGGGGAATTTGTGTCTCAGGTAAGAAACCGGCCTGCCTACAGTTGTTTTGCAAACACAGGACAGGCTAGGCCAAATTCCCAATTGAAGTTCAGCATGGTAATTGGAGGGATTAATGAAGTCATTTACTGAGTGCTATACCCTCATTCTTACTTCCTTGAAGATAATAACTTGAGGTCTCCTGGATGCCGCATGCCATTGCCAGGGGCTCCACAGCTTTGTCCTTTTAATGTTCCTTAGTTATGTTGCGGAGGATTTAACAAAACACCTAAGGAGAATGAACTCGTGAGCCTCTGAATCAAGTATTGTTTGTTGTTGTTCTTTATTAATTATCAGTTTGAAGAGCATCAGGCCTATGGTAGATGCTGCACAAAGCTTGGAGTTAGACAAGGCTACCTGGCTGTATTTGTTGGGAAAACCAGGCATGGAAAGGATGGAAGGGCAAGGGCCTGATAGTACAGTAGATTGTTTTATGTTTTGAGCCTGGCTTGCAGCCAACATCCGAAAGTGTTTCCTAGGCAAGGTGCCTAACTGTGTTTTTCTGGATATTCTTCTAACTCATCCTGAGTCTTCAATAAATATTAAATCAACATGAGGTAGATTCTGAGAGGGTCCTTTTCCTGTTCGCTTGTCTCAAGAAAAGCAAACACAGTGGATGGGTAAAAAGCAGCAGGTACGAAGAGGGGGCCCTGTTTCAATCAGGGTATTTATCCCGTATCCAGGTTTGGGGCTTTGACCTGGCCCTCCGCACTCACATTGTCCTGGCAGGCCTTTCCACGTGGAGGCTGGGAAGCAGCTGCTCTCCTGCAGGGAGGGGGGAGGGAAAGAGGTCGGGGAAGCCTCTACGCCTCCCGCTAGCCTAGCACCGAGGTGAGTCAGGAGAAGGGGGAGGAGGGGAGGGAGAGGGAGTGGCAGGGGTGGGCCGTGTGGTCCGAGGTAGAGAGGAAAACACGGGACCAGAGCAGGAGGGGAAGAGCAGGGAAAAGAAGCCTCGCTTCTAGGCACAGCAGTGGGGAGTAGGGCCGTGGCTAGAAAGGTGAGAGAAGATGCCTTTCTGGTCTCGTAGGAGTCTAGCGGTGTGTGGCAGAGAGGAGGAAACGCCAAGAGGAGGCGGCCAAACCCAGCGTACACCCCAAAGCCAAGCTGCCCATCACCAGACAGGCTTATTCATTCCACCAGAAGTTAGTGAGGGCCGGCTAAGTGCCTACTGTGTGCCCGGTCTACCGAGAAGTGCCCTGAAGAACCGAGTCACAGGAGGCGGAGCCAGTCATCAGGGCGAATTCTGTGCAGGGTTGTGAAGGAGGGTGGCGGTGCACGCGTGCTGGCTCCCAGAGTGCAGAAGACGAGACAGGCCTGGGAGGAGAAGGAGGAAGGAGGCGGAGATGGAACTGGAGGAGGGAGGAGGAGGGAGAGCAGGAACCCGGGAGGGTGGGAGGTGTGAATGGTGGCCCGGGTGGGGAGAGTGCGGGGCGCAGAAAAGGGAAGGAGGCCTGGAGGGGTAGCGGTGGCCCGAGGGCGTCGCGGGGGCAGAGTCCGAACTGGTGGGGGGGAGGGAGGAGGCGGCGGCGGCGAGGGGGAGGAGAGAGGGAGGGGAAGAAGGAGGAAGCGAGCGCGGTTCCAGCAGGGGGAGGGAGACGGGGAGGAGGAGCCGTGCGCGGCGGCGGTTGCCGCCAGGGGAGCTGAGCGCCGGGGCGCGGGGAGCGCGGGAGCGGAGCGGTCGCCCGAGCCGGGGCTGCGGGCCGAGCCGCCGGTGAGTGGAGCCCCAAGGGGCGCGGCGGCCAGTCCCCGGGGCCAGGCGGGAGGTGCGGGAAGATGCGGCGCCGGGGCGGAGGGAGGGGGCCGGCCGTAGCCCAGCCCCTGGCTGGCCCGGCCTCCCGCCTTCTCTCCGGCTTCCTCCCGCCGCTGCCTGCGCGAGGGGGGCAGGTCCCGGGCGGGCCGCGGGCTGGGGGTGGTGCTGCCCGGAGGGCGGGCGTGTGGGGCCAGAGGGTGGAGCCGGGGGCTCGTGGGTGTACCCGGGGGCGGGAGGCTGGACCGGGACGGCTCTAAATTGGCTGGAGGGGCGGTCGGCGGCGAAGTTGCTAGCTGGGGGCAGAGAAGGCCACGCGGTTGCAGGAGTAAGAGATCCCCCTGTGGCGAGTGCGTGAGACGAGGAGTCCGGCGTCCCTGCCATCCCCGTCGCCCTCCCCGCCTGCCTGGCCCCGCTAGCTCCTCTCCTAGCCTCCGCGTGTCCCCTCGCTCTCACCCCCTTTGCCCCCGGTTCGCTGCCGCGGCACTGCCGGGTCCCCTCGGCCCCCGCCCTGACCCTCTCGGCCTCCGGCTTCCCCTGACCCCTGCTTGCTTCGCCGCTGCCCCCGTTCCCCTTTTCTTCCCTCGCTAGTTACCCCCGCCCGCTTCCTAATTCCCGATGCAATTGCCTCTTTGAGACCTTTTTTTTTTCCTCTCCTTCCTTTTAGATTGGCCAACGGCTCCTTTCAACCCTGCCTCGTTGGTGGCCACTGGAGAAGCGCGGGGGGCTCCCCAGACAGCCGTGGGGACAAGTTAGAACCAGCACTTTACCCCGGGCCTCGCGTGTAGCTTCCCCTCCCCTGCTCTAGGTGCCCGGGTGTCTGGAGGGGAGTGTGGGGGTGTGCCCTCCTTACATGGTCCACCACCCGGGCAACCTTCTGGGCTCGTGTTCCATCTTGCTCTTGCTTCCGGCACTGTGGTCAAGGGGAACCACTTTGCATCATGTCCCGGTATAGCTACCAAAGTCTCCTGGACTGGCTCTATGGGGGCGTGGACCCCAGTTTTGCAGGCAATGGGGGCCCCGACTGTGCTGCCTTCCTCTCTTGGCAGCAGCGGCTGCTGGAAAGTGTGGTGGTCCTGACCCTGGCCCTGTTGGAGATCCTGGTGGCCCTGCGGCACATCCTGAGGCAGACGAAGGAGGACGGTAGGGGTGGCCGTGGCAGCCAGCCAGAGCAGGTGACCCAGCGGCCAGAGGAAGGCAAGGAGAGCCTGAGCAAGAATCTGCTCTTAGTAGCCCTGTGCCTGACCTTCGGGGTGGAGGTGGGCTTTAAGTTCGCCACCAAGACCGTCATCTACCTGCTCAACCCTTGTCACCTGGTCACCATGATGCATGTGAGTCTGTTGACATTTTCCTGGGCAGCCTAAGTGATAAGAGTCATTTGTGTGCTCAGGACACTCAGTAGTGTACAGCACCTCATCCTTGCGGGAAGTGGGACCCTTAAAAATGATTTTCCAATGAGTGGCTGCCTTTGTGCCAATTTCAGATTTGGCTGTCTTTCACCTGGGCACAATGTGTCAGCCCCACAGTGGAGGTGAGGAACTGTGTACCTGAACCCTAAGAACGACTGGTACTCACTCCTGCTGCCCTTGCCCTCCCAGCCCTACCTTGCCCTGCCCTGCCCTGGCCTTTCATAAGCAGGAAGTCCAGCCCCAGCCAGTTGCCCTTTCCACATCACATCTGTAGACCATGGCCCAGTCCCCTTGCCTTCTGTGGTAGTTAATTTCCCAGGGGCCTGGTGACACTCTTTCCTGGAGGTGGTCACATAAGCCTCCTCGCCTACACTATGGTACTTTGGGGTAATACTTTTATAGGTTTCTCTTAATGACGCTTTCATTTGGGAGTTTATGCTCTTCGAGTGAGATCTGCCTTTGAATTCTGAGGCGTTGGAGTAGCACGAAACTCCTACTAAGTGCGCTCTGAAACAGGCCCCGGGCTGACTCATGAACTTTGGGCTGGTCATTTCAATCTGTGGTGAGAGGGTATTTATTGTTTGCAAACCTCTCCATCTTATCACTCCCATTCTGTCTCCTGTGCTCATGGTCTAGGGGTACTCAGGGAGCTGATTTCTTTGCCTCCCCACCTTCCACCCATTAGTGGTGCTAAGGAAAACAAATGGGATTGAAAAGGAAAGTTGCCAGGTACATAAAAATAATCTGGGTGAGGACCAAGAGTGAGACTGTCTTTCTCTACTCAGCCTGTGTGGAGAGATGTTCTAAAGCTATAAAATCATAGAGGAGGAGGAAGAGGAGAGGGAGAAAGCATTGAGTCTTTTTTAGATTTCAGGCTGTGGAAAACCTGGTGTGTTTTATTCAGGGGCAGTTTTGAAACCTGTCATTAGCATCTTTATTGCTTTTATGTTGGTGGAAGGTTATTCTCAGGAGACTTGTGACAAGCCTGCATGGGGCAGTAGGTTGAGATTATTATCTCTGTTTTACAGGCCTAGTGGGGTTTAGGGATGGGAGGTCACTTGCCTGCAGCCAAAAGACGAATTCGCATCTGGGTTGGGAAGCAAGCCCATCCTCCCTGGGGTTGCAAGCTGTCAATCCCTCAGGAGTGGCAGCAAGTGGTGGTGCAGTCCCTTGGGAAGGCCAAGGCAGATGAGTACAGTGCTGTCTACTCGAGGCTTGGGTACTTGCTAGTTCCTAGGAACTCATTTGATTGCAGGCTCCTGGCCTCAGTTTCCCAACCTGTAAAATGTGGCAAATGACCTCTGGCCCCTTCCCTTCTTGCAGATATGGCACGGAGGTGTGGATAGTTTTGGAATGAAGAGGCTGTTTTCAATTGGGTGGCTGTAAGCATCAGGCAGGGCTGGAGTGGGTAGTGTTTTTTAAGAAAGGTCTTCTTGGGAAGTGATGCCATTCAGAGAAGTCCAGGGCTGTCCCAGCTAGACCTTCTGTGTAAATTTGAGCCAGTCGTCTTTCTTTCTTTCTTTTTTATGAACGGGCTTTTTGTTAATGAGAGGAAACAACGCATCTCAGCCGCTGCTGTGTGAGGCTCTTGGGATAGGAGTGCTTTTTTAGGACGGCAGGTGGTGAGGGTCAGAGGGTGCCTCTTCTGCAAAGGGGTCTTGAGGCCTCTTGCAACCACATATCTAGAAGGTCACCAAAAGACTAAATTCAGCCTGACTGGCGCTGCCGCTGGTGTGATGATGTCAAACCTGGCAGAACCATGGTTTTTAGAAGAAAGATTTTTAGAGGCTTTTAGAAGACGCAGGGGACCTAGTTCTGGCGTTAATTACTTGTGTGACTTTGGGGAAAGTACTCTTCCTGGATCTCAGTTTGCCCATCTGTAAATGAGGCAGAGTCGCATTGCATTCCTTGCTCTTGACAGTCTATGTTCTGTGATCCTTGTCTCTGTAAGTAGTAGATGGGGATGCAACAGGGAGCCATTCTGAAATGCTCGTGACCCCTTGTGCGGAAAAAGGAAGCTATTAATAGTTTCTTCTGTGCGGAGGTCAGGTGGCCAGTCGCCATTCGTCTTTTGCTCCCTGTATCTCCCCAGTAAAGCTTAGTCAAGTAAACTTGACCAGGCCACTCTTGGAGACACATGCAGAGGATGATGGCACTGAGGGGAGAGATGGATGTTTGAGGGACTATGGACTGATTCCTGTCACCGGTGCTTTTTCGACTGTCTTATGCTTAGCTTAAGCCCTGAAGCTGTAGGGTAGAGGTAAAGAACAGAGCCACGCTGAGGAATTCTTGAGCCTTACCTGAATTATAATCCTTTGCCTTTTACCCCTAAGTCACTGCTTTGTATCATTTAAATAGTAACCCCTGGCCTGCCGAGAGAACTAGCCTTTGATGAATCCAACTTTCTATACCCTCCATATGGCTCTTCCCGGGAAGCAGGAATGTGTGGATTTTTAAAAGTTCATGTATTGAGTCCTAAAAAAAATTAACAGCAGATGGTTGGAAACAATTTTCTGACTTGGTTGCAGCAGTGACTAATGATAGTTCGTATAACCATAATACCTTACATTTATCTAGCACTGAGTGTTTATAAGGCGCTTTCATATGCATTATCATATTTAGGGTTGTGATAGATTAGCTCAGGCCTGGAGAACGATGTTAAAATATTTCCTGTAACTGTGTATATTCCAAAGGGGAGATACTGTGTACAAAGAAATGCTTTGGCAAGTGAAGTAGCTGAATTAGGCTGTATTGTAGCCATAAATTCTGTGGAATTTACAAGTCCTAATAAGGAAAGGGAGATGTTAGTTGAAGCGAAAGGGGTAGCTTAGCAGAGACATTTCTGATGTGTGTCTCGCAACAGGATGACTCAATTTTATCTTCGTAGAAAGGCCTTCTTCCTCAGACAGTATAAGTTTGTCTATAACAAGGGTGTTATTGCTTGAGGCCAGAAGTAGAGGAGTTGGAGGGAAATTGGTTAGTCTCCTCATCTCCCATTTTTCAGTCTGCAAAACATTCATTCCCAAGGCCTTCTCACATAGACCCTCATCATCGTCATGCTGCCTTTGGGCGACTACCAACTTCAGTAGCATAAGGAAGGGCAGTACTTGTGTCCGTGTTCTGTTCCTGATTAATATTCCTGCCATTGGGTTTCTTGTTTGTCTTGTCTGATTTCTCAAAGGCCCTAGGACTGTAGATTGATACATGCATGTATAGGTAGCACCATCTCATAGATAAGCTCAAGCTGGAGATGTTTGAGGGCTCTCAAGATCAGCAAGCACCAAAGTTAACAAACCGTTATAAAAACCCTTGCTAAATGTCAGTGGTGTCTACCAGTTATACCAGTAGTAAGCATTTCTTCAAGCATGGCCAGTTCCCTTTTGCATATGATCTTGGCAGGTATGGGTGACAGGGAATGAACTTACTGAGTGATTGTGCTGTGTACCAAAAATCACCCAGCAAGTTAGTGGCAGAGGTGACTTGAGCTGCCAACAGTGGGAATCTGGGCTTAGCAGGAAGAGATTCTTATAGCTATTTATGTCTTAAAAACCTGCAGCTTCTAAATCTTAGCAGATGCGTTAAAATGCCACAACAGTCTGATTGTGTCTGTAAAGACCGGTGGTCTTAACTTAGTGGCCCGTTATCTTCCTTGAGTACAGTTATTTTTTTTAATATATAAAAGTAAAAAAGTTCATTTTATCCTTTACAAGGACAGAGAGAATGAGAGAGAGAAAACGAAGTGGGGGCGAGAAGAGAGCAGGGAGATGGCGTGGCATCCGAAACAGAGAGAAGGGAGATGCCAGCCCAGTTATGTTGTTTTTGTCTTAGAAATTTAACAAAAAGATCCCATTTTAGATGTCCTGTTTAATTGTGTAATTCCTGTTGGTTCTGTATGTGCTTGTGCCAACATCTGATTGGGCACTGAACTTAGTGGGGTGCAACATACGCCGTTTAACCCTTGATGTCAGCGTGCACAAGGCAGGCTGTATCCAGCCGGGCTGGACATTTGGCAACTAATAATTGGTGCTGTCAACCCCTTAGCCCCAAGCCATTGGTTTTGAGCCAGTAACACTGAGACCCATCCTTTTTTAGAGTTGCCGCTGCTATTTGATTTTGTTGTCTTTACAGTATAGTAGACATCTGATTTCCACCAAATATAGTTTACCTGCTTTTGGTGCACTGATTTTCTTACTTCCTCCCTCCTTGTTAAAAGTGTAGAATGGCCATACTCAAAAAGTCCTGAGCTTTTGGTGACACCCTTTGCAACTCGCTGAATACACACTGGTGTGTTCCAGTTGCTATGTGATGGATTTGTTTTAGAGGAAACCTGATGGATTTGAGGAACTTGGCTTTCTGTTTTCCCCCTTGACTTCAGACCAGACACACCTCCTCATTCCCCATCTGTTGTCTGGAGCACTGATTACTGTTCCTACTTGGAATTGACGTCGGTGGGTAATGGGTACAATGAGGGATCCAGCCATCTGCTGACAGCTTATCAGATGGACTGTGTCCTGTGCCATCATTCCAGGGGGACACACGGGGATGATGTTTATATGGGCCTCGGTAGTGAGGCATGACGTTCCTTTTTAGTTTATTTCTCCCCCCAAGGAAATTTGCAGAAAATTTTCCATCTTTCATTGTTATGGTCTTTGGAGGGTATTTATTAAAAAGAGAGGTGGTGTGGATTGGTGGATTAAACAACCTCCAGACAGCCCTGGGATTTGAAATTATGATGCTAGTTTTGTTCATGGCTCACTATGGGAACCTGAGCAAATTATTTAACCTTTTCCTATCTCAGTCTTTGTCATGAAATGGGCCATGTGGAAATGAAGCATTTTAATCCTCTGAATAACTATGTGGTCTCTTAATGAGAAGCTGGGCAAAGCTAATCAAAGCTAGCAGATGACCAATGTAGTTTTACCTCTGACTCAGAGACTGACAAAGCTGAACTCCTTTTTACCTTTCTTGATAGCTACTAGAAGCCATTCCTTTAATCATTTCTCTTTGCTTTTCTCTGGATCCTTGCCCATGTCTGCATAGCCTTCTAATGCACAGTGTATAAAACTGGACGCTGTAACTCTTACCAGAGGTCCAGCCTGCACCAAGCGGGGAGGAAAGATTTACTTCCAAGCCTTTTCATGCCTTGCATCTGTCAATACAAGGCAGCCTTGCGCTAGCTTTTACATACTGGTATGTTGCTGTCTACTACTCATGGGATGATTCACAGGCTCCTTGGATTTTTGTCCTTTTGCCATAGATGTGCTACCTTCTTAGTCTTCGTGGGACTTGTTTTGGGTTCCTCCCCTCTGTAAATACTCTTCTGAATATTCTCCTCTGTGAAACCTTTCCAGGTGAGCCTCACCAGACTCCAGTTGTTCTAGTCATTGTATTAATAGCAACACTTGTTGTCCTTTCCTAGCCCTCTGAATCCTTCTCAGAATATTGGGCTCTTTAACAAATACCTTTGATGCGTGTAGATGATCTTGTGTTTGGCCAGGTCATTTGTTTTTGCGTGTTTCTTCCAGTCTCTGCTATTAGCGGGAACATTTCTTTCTTTTTAAGGAAAGGAATAGTGAATTTTTTCTTTGTAGCTGCTTGCAGAGCTGAATACATGCACGTTAATTATTTAATGTGTGCTTGGATAATCACTGACTGATGGAGCTGTCTTTTTGCTTTCTTTTTTCTTTCCCTGCTGGTGGCCCTGTCTATGTTCCCTTGAAGTCTCATGGACACAGTTCCTATGTCTCTTGTGCCCATTAAAAGAATCTTCCTGCCTGTTTTTTGAAATAGAGAGGCAGTCTTAGCTCCTGCTCACACATCTTTTTGTAGAATTTCCATCACATAGAACTGGTTATTAGAACCACAGCCCACTCTCAGCCCAAAGAATCTGCTCGCTTTCATCCCTATCAGGAAATTATGCTGTTTCTTGGTCTTTATCCCTTGGTTGACATCTGGACATGTCAACTTTCTTCTCTTGATTTTTTAATATCTTATAAATAAAAAAAAGATGTTATTAGGCCAGTGATTCACTTTTCCTCTTTCTCCTCTCCTGTATTTTTCAGCGGATAGCTCATTGTCTTCGTGCGTCATTGAAATAATCTCCACAAGAAGAGCCAGATTTCTCAGCTTCTCTCGGGCTTTTGGATCTTTGGTTAAATTGAGAGGATCTTGTCTCAGGTACTCCTCGTCTGCCAGTAACTGGCTGAGTAGACACGAAGAGGCTGTGAGCGTGGAGAGTGGTGATTGTCAAACCCTGTGAAAGAATCCCTTGGGAGCTTGTTACAGTGCAGATGCCTGGCTCTCTACACAGTGATTCTGAGCAGGTCTAGGGTCAGGATGGGAATCCGCATTTTTAACAAGCTCCCAGGTGATTCTAATGGCAGCGAGTCTTGGGCTCCATTTTGAGAGACATTATCTGGTGGCTGATGTATTAGGTGGGAAGTTGGTTTAAGTGCTCACTCCAATGGGTGTGAGTGTGGGTGGCCCGTAGACAAGGCATTTAGTATTCCAGCAGCACCTCAGTTTATGTAAGTGTTAAGTAGTGTGATTCACATTAGAGGTTGAGGGCCCCAAGTTATTGTGAGATGTGTTTTCAGGTAGCTATAGAGTTCCAGTGGCTTGTTTGGTGACTGTAAGTTATGTCAATGGAGTATTTCAACCAGGCCTCTTTTATTACCTTCCAGTCCTTCTACATTCCCTCCCTCCCAGTCTCTAAGATCCTGCAGGAACTGACAAGAGGGATGTTGACACATGGTTGTTGCATGCTAACTCTCTGTTTGTGGGACTCTTGTTTTAAATGCTCATGGGAATTTATTCATTCTTACATTCACTCACCAGACATTTATTAAAGGCCTGGTGTGTGCCAACCACTGGCGCCAGGTACTAGAGATTCAAAGAGGGCAATCTTTGCCCTCATTCAGCTCACAGTTTTGGTGAGACAAACAAGAAAACAGCTTAACTAAATTACAACATCACATGTACAGTAACAGATTTGAACAAAGCATAAAGGATAGAGGGTCTTTTTTTTTTCTAGTGCAATTAAGGAAAACTTCTTAGAGGAGGTGACATTTGAGCTGGCTCATGAAGGAGGCATGTTAGCTCCATGAGAGCATTGTCTTGTTTTTCTTGTTCTCTGTCTTAGCGCCTAGAACAGACACTGGTTCAGGTAGGTGCTCAACGAATGTGTGTGAATGAGTAGGAATTTGTTGGGTGATGGAGGAAGGAAGGCAATTTTAGGCATAAGAAACAAAATGTGCAAAGGCACAGAGTAGCTTCCTCTTTCACACCAAAGTTTCTCAACTGTAACCTGGAGCCACTTGCGTATTATTATCAGCGGTAGATTCCTTCTTACTTCTCCCTTGGCAAACCAAGTAAAACTCTAGGAACGTTCTGTCATTTCTGAGCTGTTGATGAGTGAACTGCAGATGCCCGTGAATCCTCAGTAGGGGACTTGCAAGATAGAGAATAATATTCTCTGTGCCGTCCCAAGGAGCGCCCACACTGTCAAGGACAGATACACAGAGCACTGAGGTAAGCATATAGACATTAAATATGGGAAGTGGGGAGATAGCGCACATCCCATCTGCAATTAGGAGATGATTTTTAGTGGCTCATGGGATGGGTGCTGCTCCAACTAAGGTCCACAGCAGAACAGGTAACATGAGATGCTGTCTTTCTACCTTTCTTTTTCATATTCCTTCCCTGTTTCCAAGCCTCTTCACCTGACCCACCCCATCCAAGCTTGCCTCCTTCCCGAGTACTCCAAGCTCCTAAACAATCCTTTCTACGATTCAAAATGCCCATTCCGTCAGAGGAGGTGATATCCATGAGGGTATTAGTAAGAAAGCAACTGCTTTCATACTGAAGCATGAATGGCTTATGGAAAGACTCCACTGGGCATCAGGAGAGGATGAGTTTTAAAAAGGGCGTGTTACCCTAACTTGATCTCTACCCTCCACTTGATCGGTGGACTACGTCTAGTGTTTTTGAGCAGGTGGCCTTTCCCATGTTGCTTGCCCAGGTTTTGGCCTTTTCTCTCTCCCATAGCCCTGGCCAGGAGAACTGGGGCTATCAGCGTCTTGCCATCCTACATGCTGACCCGCAGGGTGTCATAATAATGTAAGTCCGCCTCCAACGTGCTTAAATACAGAAGTTAATCTGAAGGCCTGGGGAGGATCCCTCTTCTTCTGGGTACCTGTCCTCTGTGTTTACTCAACTCTTTCCTAGCTATACAGGGCAGGGTTTGCACCGTCAGTGCATGGTGTGTCAAGGCACTTGGACCTGTTGCCAGCCTGAGATCCTGAAGGGGTGGATTTGGAGGATCTCTCGACCGGTTGTGGTTCCTGTCTAGTAGCTGCTGGAGGAAAGGTAGCATGAGTCTTGTTCTTGGCCAGGTAATTCTGAGGGAAGGGAATGGATGGTAGGAGCCAGGAGGACAGAGAAGATTGGTCTGTATGGCAGAAACAGTGCAAGCTCTGCCCTATGGGCAGGTGTTTAGGTAGGTAGGAGATGGAGGAGTGAGATCATCTGGAGGAGAAGGGAATCTCGAGCCCATCCTAATTCTAGCCTGATGCCTTTAATCTCCTTATCTCCATCACATGCCAGGAGTGGTATAAACTCAGGGTATATTTTGCCTGTGAATTGAGTTGCCTTTGCCAGTCAACCAGCTGCGTTTGCAGAAAGCTGACTGTGCTCTGGCTGTTGCTAGCAAAGAGACATTTCATTCAGGTGCTGATTAAATAAGGCGCAGAGCCAGATTGCACATTAAGGCCCTTAACTATGACTCTGGGAGCCCTGGGTAAACACTTATTAGATGTTCTGGGCAGAGGTTGGTGGTGAGGTAGTCTCTTCAGAAATCAGGTTGAGGGAAAATGGGGGTGAGGAGAGACTTCTAGAAAGAGTTTTGATGCTCTTTTCTTAGGTTAATCAGATCTGAGTGGCTGGTGTGTACACAGAAGGGCTAGACAGCCTTCCTCATTCGCATGTACCTGCCAGATTCTTGCTGGGATCCTGTAGGTTTGGATTGGGACACAGCAGGGATCCCGACTAAGTAGGGCAGTAGAAATGCCTCCATTTCCTAATGCAAGTTCAGCTTTGTGGATAGAGTTTTTGGACCACGTTTCCTGGGTTTGGATTTGAGCCCCATCACCATGTGACTTTAGACGTGTTACTCAACTGCTCTAAACCTCAGTTTCACTTATCTGTAAAATGGGAATAATAATAATACCTACCAAATAGGGTTGTTGTGAGGATTAAATGAAAAAAAGTGAATCAAGCATTTAGCAGAAGTTCTCAATCATTGTGTGCACTCAATAAATGTTACCAGTTTTTGATGATGATAATAATACTACTGTATATTTCAAGGCAACATTTGTGTACTGGGTAAAAAGAGTACAGGCTCTAGGGTGATAAAGGCCTGGGTTCAAATCCTACCTCTAGCTGCGTAACCCCGGGCAGGTTACTTAATCTCTCTGGGACGGTGTTCCCACATTTGTACAATGGAATAATCATACCAGGGTTGTGAGGATTAAGTGAGAAAAATGAGAAAATAATAATAATGCACTTCAGATAGTATCTGGCACATAGTAAACATTCAATAAATTTTAGCTATGATGATGATGATGATGACGACGACAATGGCGATGATGGCAACCATCATCATTTTCACTATGGCTGCTAATTCCAGCTTGGGATAAGATGGTAGAGATTTGATACAGGAAGGCACCTTTAAGAATCTCAACCAAGAAAAGGTTTCCTGGCATCTTCATTTCGTGCAGTGGGCAGAAATATTAGTTCCATGAAGTTAGCACCCGTGTAATGATCTCTGCAGGACAGGGTTCTTTGGCTGTTTTAGGCGTAAGGACAGCTTTGTGGGTAATGTCAAGGTTGCCTTAAATCCCCCAGTCCTTTCTGAAGAATTTGGAGGGTGGCTGTCACTGGTAGGAAGTTTGGCTTTCCAGGGCCTCTTGGCTTAATTATTACTGCTCTTCATCAATAGGCTGGCTCCAGGGTGCAAGCTGTCTTGAGATTGGCAGTCTAGGAAACCAGCCAGTCTGTGACAGAAGTATGAAAGGAGTGGTTTTGGGGGGAGGTGGGCAGAGACAGGCAAATAGATTTGTTTTTTACTTTTTCATTCATTTCGTCTAGTGCAACTTCCTCTAGTGCCATCTCTTACCAGAGTTAGGTAATTGCTGGAGGAGAATGGGTCACTCCCAGAGCTCTTGGGAGAAAGGCAGTTTTCAAGAGGACCCATATCTCAGCTGAAGAAGCATGGTGTAGTGGAAAATGTGCTGCTGAGGCGGAGCAGACTTCACTGTGTCTTGCTTTACACACCAGGAAACGGACAGGAAAAAAAAGAAACAATTCTTTCTACGTCTCTGAGATACCCTAAGCCTTTCTCCTTTTCAAGACGAGCTACTCAGCTGTAGAGTAGACTGTGCTCTGGGGCCTAAGCCGCCAGTCACTAGAGGAGAGCCCCCTTTAAGGACAGCCTTCCCTGGTGTAGGCCTTGGTCACGTAACTTCACAGCCTTGGGGTGGAGGGGGTGCCCCACCCTGCCAAGGCTGTTGGAAGCTCTCTGGGCATATTCCCAAGCATTGTGGGTAAATAGGCAGTTTCTTAGTCTTGGGGGTGGGAGAATTGAGGAGGCTAAGGTTATGTTTTCTCTGATAATCCTGGTTCCCTGGGAGGAGCTGGTTTAGAGGGCATTTCTAAAACAAACAGCAACCCAAGTAAACAGCAACCGGTAGAAATTAGCTGTGGAAGTTCACTCTTTCTAAGACTTAGAGGAGATTATAATAAAGGGTCCTCTTCATATCAGCACTTGTTCATTGTTGGTTTGCATTTGTTAAGAGTTTCCTTTTTTAAGTTCCAGGCACTTGAGTGTGTGCATGCCTGCCCATGGCTGCACTTTATTCTCCGTACCCTGCAGGAATGTTGCTGAGGGTCATGTGCACGAGTGCCTCCTTATCTTAAGCACTCTTCACACTTCACCCTTGGGCTGCTACCGCAGCTGGCTGCTGCTTCTTCATGTGGGCATTTCTCCCTATTTCCTGGGCCCCCCAGTCCCACAAGGAAGATCAGCACCCCAAGGAAAGGGGCTGCTTTTACCTTTGGATCTCCATTCTGTCGTGTGGTAGCTCACTCTACTCTGCTCGCCAGTTCAGCTCTTCTCAGAATAGCCCTGCAAGCAAGCTCCGAGCCAAGGTCATGTTTCCCTGTTTGCTTGTGGCGTTTCTGGCCAGTGAAGGAAGAGAATTGATTGACCCCCCAGCCTTGTGGCGGTCCTCCCTGACGGGCTCTTGGGGGGTACTGTCTTGGGCATAGGAGTCAGGGGTGACCTTTAGGCCAAGGCTGCATTAGCTTTGTGGAGAAGAATGTGAAGCCCGCCGTGACACAGGGTCTCCTGACCTGCTGGGTAGTGTTTGGGCATATCTCACAGCCAGTGCTGTGTTTGCTCAGATGGATGCATGTGGAAACCAGGCTAGGATCATCTTCCCAAATTTTTTACTCCCTGCTTTGGGTTTGTCCTGAAAAACAATTTGCAAAGTACATCGTGGTCTGCACCTGTTGTTTTTTTATCCCCCCTTTCCACAGTCAGTTTGCAGTGAGCTGAGGATGAATCTTGGCTCCTGCCACTTACGTTTTTCACTTTCCCTTCTTCCCTTGGGGTTGGGGTCTCACTTTCTGGTCATAACCATCCATGGACATTAAGGACAGCTGGTCATTTAGGGCCTCCCTCAGACCTTTCAAATGCTATAAAACTGGAACAGGGTCAGATGGGCAAAAAAGAGTCGAATTTAGGAGGAAGAGCTCACTATAATTTTTGGTTGTCTTTGTATACTCCCCAAAATGTTAGTAATATTAATAATAATAACAATGGAAACGTTTTTAAGCATGCATTAATAATGCTCCAGGCATGGTGCCAACCCTACTGCCTGTATATTACCTCATTTGCAGCCTTCCACATGATCATTTTTGTTTTATCTAATTCTTCTTTCTCTTGCTTCTAGCTGTTGCCTCTTTGGTTGACTGTAGACACAGGATGTTCTAGCAGTACTTTCTCAGGTTGTTGAAATGGCAGAGTGATACCGAGTCAGAGCTGAAAGAAATCTCAGAGATCATCTAGTCCGCCTCTCCGTCCTCCCTCATTTTCCAGATGAGCATACTGAGACCCAGAGAGGTAAAGTGATTTGCCCAAAGTCACATAGCTAAATAGAAGCAGAGCTGGCTCTCCTGACATGTCCTCCTTCTACCCTAAAAGGAACGGGACTTTGGTTCTTGCCCACTATTAGAGAAACAGAAATCTTGTGTTTTTTGAGCATCGTTGTCAATTACAGTCTTGGAAGTGAGGATCCCATGGCTGCAGGTCCTCCCTCTACCTGACTAGTTTAGCAGCTTCTTTTTCAGTTTGCTTTTCTGCTCTTGCTTCCTCTTTTCCACAGAGGAGCCTGGCTCCATTGCCACTGTTGCTTGCTGCTTGCCCTGGGCTGGCAGTCCACAGAGACATGTGTGCTCAGTGAGCCTATATGCAGAGGCCAGTATGGCCTGCCTCCATATATTGGTTGTTTGGAAATGGGACCCATTCAGCTATGGATTTAAATTTTTTTTTTTTTTTTTTGTAGAGACAGGGTCTCATTATGTTGCCCAGACTGGTCTTGAACTCCTGGCCTCAAGTGATCGTCCTGCCTCAGCCTTCCAAAGTGCTAGGATTATATGTGTGAGCCACCACGCCTGGCCTCAGCTGTGGATATAACTGAGGTCATCACCTTCTTCTTCCAAATAGAGGCCCGCATTTGATCCCAGTGAACAGTTGTATGAGGCTCTAGAGTAAGGGACCAAAATTAGAACCCAGAACCTTAGTCTAGCAGAGGTGACAAAGGCCAAAGAAGAAAAAGGTCAAAACAACTTGCCAGCCCTGTGGGAGAGGTCAATTCATCTCGGTAAATAATGCAGAGTAATAGAAAGGGCACTGAATTAAGTGTTAGCCAGGTCTGGGCACTGGTTGTAGGTTCATCACTAACTGGTTGACAAAACTGAGTAATTTTGACCAGTTAGGTAGTCTCTTTGTGTCTCAGTCTTCTTATACAATAAGACATATAGTGTGGTAGTTAAGAATACAGACTCTGGGCCGGGCACGGTGGCTCATGCCTATAATCCTAGCACTCTGGGATGCCGAGGAGGGAGGATTGCTTGAGCTCAGGTGTTCAAGACCAGCCTGAGCAAGAATGAGACCCTGTCTCTACTATAAATAAAAAGAAATTAGCCAAACAACTAAAAAAAAATATAAAAAATTAGCCGGGCATGGTGGCGCGTGCCTGTAGTCCCAGCAACCGGGGAGGCTGAGGCAGGAGGATGGCTTGAGCCCAGGAGTTTGAGGTTGCTGTGAGCAAGGCTAATGCTACAGCACTCTAGCCCAGGCAAGAGAGTGAGACTCTGTCTCCAAAAAAAAAAAAAATAAATAAATAATAATAATAATACAGCAGGTTCTGGAGCCAGACTGGCCACGTTCAAATCCCAGCTCTAGTGCTTTCTTGCTGTGTGGCCTTGGGAAAGTTAATTGACAAACCTGGGCTTGTTTTCTTTCTTCCTTCCTTCCTTTCTCTCCCTTCCCTCCCTCCCTCCCTCCCTCTCTCTCTCCTTCCCTCTCTCCTTCCCTCCATCCCTCCCTCTCTTTCTTTCTGGTCTTCAAAGTTCATTATTTTTCTTGTTTATTGCCAGACAAATATACCTAAAGTCTTTGGGCCTGTTTTCTTATCTGTAAAATGGTGATAATAATAGTATCTACTTTGTGAGGTTCTTATGAGAATTAAAGGCATGACTACATGTAAAGTGTTTAGAATAGTGGTGCATAGCAAGTGCCTAGTAAATATGAGTGTGGCTGTTATCATCTGTAAGATAGGGATGATCTTTGCCCTTCTTACCTCATAGGGTAAACATGAGAATCAAGTGAAATATGGTATGTGCGTGTGCCTTGAATATAAGAAAGCGCTGTCTAAATGAGAAGACTCGTCCTCTTTTGAGAGCATGAACATTCAAAGGTTTCTTAGCCCATTTTTTCTAGGATCAGATATTAATGGCTATTTCCTTGGCAATCTGGACAAATGGAGAACAGTAGGTTTATGTATAGGGTTGTATAAATGCTGGGGCCATCAAGCAATGCAGATCCTGCTTTTTCCCTCCCAGTGCACTCGAGGGGGCTCGAAAGCCATGCATCCCAAGTAAAGTGGTTGGGGGATTTGGAATGAAAAGCAAGGATTGTCACGATACTCTTCCTTCAGTGCTCCTATTTTAGTTAATGGCATCACAGTCCATCTAGGGACCCAGGGTATATCCCTTGAAACCTTGATACATTTCTATTCCCCCTTTTTCCTCCTTTTCATTGTCACAGTCTGAGTCATCTTGATTCTGTCTTTTATTATCTCTTCCATCTATCTCTTCCTTTTCTTCTTTGATTCTTCTGCCCTAGTTCATTTTCATGATGACATCATTATCATCATCATCATTTGGCTCATTACAGAAGCCTCCTGACTGATCTTTCCTCTTCTAGGTGTCTTCGTGTTCTGTTCTTTACACTGCTGCCAGAATGATACAAGTAAATTACATGCTGGGTCATGCCATTCCCTTCCCCCAAACCTCTGATAACTCTCTGTTGGCTTCAGCAGGGATGGCAGACACCTAGATGCATATACTTTATGGTGTCCCTGGCCACTTATGCTAATGAATCATAGGCATTCTTTCCCACGGAGTCTCTGTGTAAGTTCAAAAATTTTTTTAGCATAGCATTCTAGGCAGCCACTTATCAATCAGTCAGAGTTGGCACATAGACTAGGGATGGCAAATAGAATAAACCCTTTAAAGACAGTCTGTGCTCCTTATGATAACAACTTCTATGATTTTGGTCCCAGTCTTTCCTTTCAGCCTTGTCATCTAGTATATTTTTTCATGTGCTCTCCGATCCAGCCCATGTACACTGTGCACTTCCGTGCTTCTCTGAGTTTATACTTTGTTCTTGTTGTACTCTCAACCAGAAGTATTCTTTCTGCCCTCTTCCTGTTGAAATGCTAGTCATCATTCTTCAAGGCTCAGCCCAAACACTCCCTCTTGTGAAGCTGTCTTTAAGCCTCCAAGCCAGATTTAGCCACCCTTGTCTATTTTAGCATATTATTCTGCCTTGTATTATGTAATTGTTTGTGTATCTTCCCCACTCCTTAGATTGTATGTTTCCTGAATGCAAGTTCTGTGTTGTTATTAATTTTTCTGTCCTCCACCACAGCTTCTAATGCATTCAAGACTTCTATTTTTTTTTTTAAATTTAGTCTAGTCTAATCCCATTGTTTTTCAGATGAGGAAACTGTGGCATAGAGACAAAGGTCTTGAGTTCATTTGGTTCATTTGGGATTTGTCGAGCTTCAGATATTTGAGATATTGAGGCTGGAATGTCCAGTAGGCTACTGAGATGTGGTTAAGGCTAGAAATGTTGATTTAGGAGGTATTCGCTTAGAGAAGATAAAGAAGGAGAAGACAAGAGCATCATGCAAGCTAGGGAAGAGAGAAAAAGAAAAGTATTCTGGGGAATATCTACTTTTGGGGACAGAAAGAAGATTCAGTGAAGGAGCAGTCATCCAGGAAGTGGAATGAGACCCAAGAGAGGAAGGAGTTTCAGGAAACAGGAGCTGGTCCTCTGTCATGCAGTGCTGAGGGTGAGACCAAGGAGGATCTGAGAGAGGCCATTAGAATTGGTGATTACAGACTGGTCCCTGTGGCCAGCTACCCCACCCACTTTTAAATATTTACCCTATAAATGTTAATGTGTAAAGAGTTACATGCCAGGACATTTATGGCATCAGTGTTGGTAGGTAGAGAACACTGGGAAACAGCACGTCGATAGCAGAATGGTAAATCCAGCCAAAGGAATGTTGTGCAGCTTTTAAAAAGGAGGCCGATGTCTGTATTCACTTTGAAAACTGTTCACAATATATTGTTAAAATTTAAAAAACCAAGTTACAGAACAATATGTATGATAAAACCTCATTTTTCTAGAAAACCAACCCCCCCTTTCTATGTGCATGTTTATGAGCACACTGTAAAAGTCTAGAAGAATGTATACTAAGTAGTGCTTATTGCTGAGTGATTAGGGAAAGTGGCACGCTCTCAAGTTTTACTTACCACATTTCTATATTGTTTGAATTTGGAATGAGTACAGATTTCTTTAGTAATTAAGAAAAATATTTAAAGAAAGAGAGGAGATGATCGGCAGCCTGGGAGAATAGTTTCACTAAAAGAGAGTCAATGGGTGAAGGAAGCCAACTTACAAGAGAAGATTTGGCAACTGAGAAAACATCACGTATTTGGGAAGTGGTGCCACAGGTGTCTTGCTGCCTGTGTCACTGGTGAGGGTGAGGCAGGGGGCAATGGGAGATTACTGCTGGAATGAAGCAGTTACCTCATTGCCAGGAAGTTCAGCTGAAAGGGGAGGGGGTAAGTAGAAGAGTAGCTAAGTGGCCAAGAGGCAGGCAGAGGCTGATTAAGAAGGAATTAAAAAAGCAAATCTGTGCATGTGCGTGTGTATGACGGCTTCAGGACTGAGCTGCAGAGGGAGTAGGGAGCATGCGTTGCCATGTGGAAGTATCAGTATGAAGCAAGGAGTAGGGCAGTTGGGAAGGGACAAATGACATATCAATTTTAGGAGTAGGGAAGCTTCCAGAAAAGCATGAGATCTCAGGCCAATTAAACCTCTGATAATTGGAACGATTGGGGCATAGGCTGGACTTAGCTAATCGTCCTCTCTGACTAACTGAAGTTTAAGAAATCTGCTTTTTGTTTAAGTTTTGATCACCAGAAATGTTTTGGCAGTGGCAGAATTATTGTACTGGCTCAGAGAATAGTCTGGCGAGTGACTGAAATGGAATTTTTGTGGCTCTTGAAGGCTTCCAAGCCTTCTGCTGGGCCTGCCACTAAGTTGGGGACTAGAAGTGGAGGTGGAGATGGTGGAGGCCAGAGTCCTTAATCCTGGCTCTACCTCTCAGTCACTTGGGGCAGCACCAAATAAAACACAAACCAGTGCCTGTCCCCCAACCTCGTTCTCAGATAATTGATCTTGGCTGGGGCCTGAACATAGGCATTTTTAAAAGCTCCTCAGTGATTCTAATTTATAGCCAGGATTAAATGTGTTCTGAGTGTAAACTGGCCCCTAGAAACGCGTATGTGTGTGTGGGTGTGTATTGAATTAATATCTCAATACAGGTGTTTCCTCCTTTGTATTCCCAAATCCTTTGGGGTGCACCACTAGTAAAGTGTTGGTCCCATGCATGTTAGTTAGCTGTTCACCTGTCAAGAGAAATCTAAGATATAAGATTCAGGAGTTCCTTAATAATGGTAGCTGCCTTTATCAGGCCTTGCACTGGGCTACGTTAACAGACTCAACCTGAATCATACAGCTTGTAAGATGGGTGCCAGCACTAGGGCCCAGATCTGCCCCATTTGAGCAGAGAGCGTGGCACCTAGGTATTCAATCACTGTCACATGATATGACAAGGAGCTTTGTTTTCTTATGCAATGCTTCTCTTTATTAAAAACCCAGGGGTGCTAAAAATCTGACATATTCAAAAAGTCTGGTGGCAGGGAGGTTTGAGAACTGCCTGCCATGCAAAGAGCTTATGATATGCTACGTGCTGTGTGGTCAATCTAGATCATTTACCATTTATTAAGTAATTACTCTGGGCCTAGCATGTCTAGCATTGTACTAGGGAGATACGAAAGAAATATCAGATATGGTTTCTATCCTCAGGGAACTTATTTTCAAGGCTCATTTATAGTCTACTTACTGCATTTGTAGGTGGCAGGTATATATACAGAATTTATGACCAGAAAATGCTGGAGCTCTGAGGGGCTTTTGAGTTCCTGTAGTTCAAGCCCTTTGTTTTGAAGGTAGGGGAAGCAGCCCAGAGCAGGAAGCTACTTTCCCAAGGTCACACCACTTGGGAATGGCAGAGCCAGGGCATGTATCAGGGTGTACCAGGCTGCCACCCTTCATGGTCCTACTACACTCTGTTCTGTCTTATTTGAAGGACAAGTGAACCTAATGCCCTATGTTAAGACTTTAACAAGAATTTCATTTTGCGCTTTATGCTTCCAGGCCTCCTTATGGTTTGGGGGAGGGGAGATTGAATTTTAGTCTTTCTTAAAACCTTGTATGGGTTACCACTGGCTCAGGCCCAAGAGACCTAAAGATGGCTAATTTTCCCTTTACTGAAACAGCTGTGGACTCTAATTAGGACACTTTTCTTCTTCTTCTAAGGGGCTTTTTTAAGCTTAATGTGTTTATGACTTTCTTCCTTAGTTGCTCATTTTTTTTCCATTTGTGAAACTTACCTTAGAGCCAGGAGGTTCCTGGTCTCATGTGTGGGCCTGAGAATTATGCTAGCATCAGGCTGGTTCATTTGGCCCTGTCCTCTGTCACTTCCTAAGTCAGAAATTTAGATCCGAGTCTGGGGCTTTCTCAGAAGAGTCAGGTACTCTTCCCAGTGCCCTCTCCCCACACAAACGGGATTAGGGTATGATAGTAGTCACAACTAATATTTATTGATTGCTTACCATGTGCCAGGCACACTGTGGTATAGATAGTATTATTGGCATTCCCATTTTACAGATGAGGAAAATAAGATTCAGAGAGGTTATGTAACGCGCCCAAGGTCACACAGCTAGAAAGTGGCCAACCTGGTATAGATACCTAGGTCTGGCCGACTGCAAAGCCAGCATTGTTAACTACTTGGATAATAGAACCTATTATTTAAAGAAGTTACCAGTTAGATTTTTGTATTGATAAAGAACCATTTGCCAATTTTCTGCAAGGCAATATAATGAACTGGTCAGAAGAGTTCTGTTCCAGTGTTGGGTGGACTGTATCAGGAGACCTGCCAGTCACCTGCAATGTCAAGTAAGTCACTTCCTTTCTCTGACATTTAGTTTCTACCTCTGTGAAATGGGAGAGTTGGGCCAGCTAATATCTAAGATCTCTTCCAGCTCTGATATTTGCTGAGACTTTGGTTCATTTTCTACTTCCTGGAAGAATGGAAAAATTGGAGAATAGGATGAGGGACAGAACGCATCAGAAACGGAAAAGCGGGAAGAATACATAATGTACCTTGGATGGGTCAGTTAATATCAAATGGTTTTACCATGTTTAGCCGGTTACACGTTTCCATTTTCCCTTGGGAATTTATAACAAAAAGGATCTTCTTTTCAGTTAGCTCTTTACCCACATCAGATAATACTAGCGTTCTTAAAGTAGCTGTTATTTAATTTCAGGCCTCGTATTCTCTAAAAATATTTGTAAACATCAAATAAAGGTAGAAAGGTAACAGGGCACTTAAATATGAGATGCCCATATTTTATTGCTCTATGTTAGAATTACTAAAATTGTGTTCTGTTTTGCAAGAGGGCTTTGGGAAGTGGTAGTTTTTAGAAGAGAAGCAATCTAAACAACAGATCATACATGCAGCTTTTATCTCCTGTTAGAGTTTAAGAGCAGGTAGATAACTAGGTAGTTTAAGAGCAGGTACATAACTAGGTCTAGTGTACTTTACCTTTCATTTATCTATTTTGTCATTAGAAGATCTTGTATTAAGGGCCACTAGGGTTAATAATGTATGAAACCTATTCGATGCTGCAGTTAGAATGGCCGGATATGGTGGCCCACGCCTGTTATCCTAGCACTCTGGGAGGTCGAGGCAGGAGGATTGCTTGAGCTCAGGAGTTCGAGACCAGCCTGAGCAAGACTGAGGCCCTGTCTCTACTAAAAATAGAAGAATTAGCTGGGTGTGGTGGTGTGCACCTATTGTCCCAGCTGCTCAGGAGACTGGGGCAGGAGGATTACCTGAGCCCAGGAGTTTGAGGTTGCTGTGAGCTCTGATGACACCACTGCACTCTAGCCCGGGCAAGAGAGCAAGACTCTGCCTAAAAAAAAAAAAAAAAAAAAAAAAAAAGAATGGTAGCTTTGATCTTAAAAATATTTGTATATTGTTATTAATGGGGGGTGTGTGTGTTTGTGTGTGTGTTCATTCTTGAACCCGGAGTCCCTTGTTTTGGATGGTTTGTGTATCAGGCAGGGCTCCAAGAGGCTGTCCCCAAAGCCAGGCTCTTTTCTCCTCTTCTGCTGGTTCATGTATGTCGCTAGGCTCTTCTTACAAGGCAGAGAAGATTAGGTACTGCCACTATCAGGAACAAAATCATTTACCTTGGGACAGAAGAAGCCCTAACAGGTGTATGATGGCAGTGCTGCTTGGCACATAGTCAGTGCTGCACAAATGTTAGTTTTCTGCTCACATTCTGCTCACTTGGCCTAGGTTGAAGCCCTTGGGATACTCAGCATTTCTGGCCTCAGGTGTCAGGGCAGCTAAGTCAGTAAGCCCAGGCTTATTGCTATACCAAAGGAGTTAAAAACCAGGTGGCATCAACAACCAAGCTGCACATACATCCTGTTGTTATTTAGCTCCCAAACCTGCACCACAAGTTGATTTTACCTCATTCTCACCTAGGTCTGGGTAAGTTCATATGAGTGCATGTTCCTGCTGTGAATATCCTGGTTTTCACAAAAAAATCGAGTGAGATGAGGCCACAGAGTGGCAGTATTTCTGTTTTTTTTTTTTTTTTTAAATATTGCTCAGTCATGCCATGAAATGGCACCAGCATTTCATCTGGGTACTTCCTAACTTGGATACCCTGCTGGTTTGCTGCTTTCAGTCTTCTATTCACGTAATTATTGTCTGCATTCCCATTCTAATTTTGGCCTCTGGTTTCAGAAGGAGAATTGAAATACACAACCTCATACACGTAGTACCCGCAACCTTCCTTTCATTTCAGGAACTCACCTCCTTTATTTCTTCTCTTCTTCTGGCTTGGCATAGGGCTTTGGAGTCAGATCTGAGTTTGAAGCTAATTTCTATCGCTCATGAGCTGTGTGATTTTAAGCAAGTCACCTAATCACTCTTACCATGTTTCTCATTTGTAAAATGGGGCTAAGAATTCTATCTACCTCTTCAGGTTATTGAGAGAATTAAGTGAATTCATATTTCTAAAGCCCTGAGAACACTGTGTGGTACATAGTAGGTGTTTAAAAAGTATTACTTACTGTTTTCCTCCTTCCCCCTCAAGAAATAGAGCCAGTAACAACAGCCTTTCTTCTAATACCTCGTGACCTTCTCCTGGCTTTAGTCTGTCAGAAGGGTTTGCCTTTTCTTTTGATGATGAAGAGTAGTCATTAGGAACTCTGGACTTTGTCCTCATAGGAAGCTTAAAGTTGTTGACTTTTACTCCCCATTAAAGAGTTGGTAAAATTGGGGTGGAAATCTCCAGAGAATGGGTGTGTTCTTCTGCTAATTACTCTGTAGACAGCAGGGTGTGTCGGTAATGAGCTGGATGTTGGGTGTGGGAGTTCAGTGCCCAGCCTTCAGGAAAACGTGAGTGAGTTTCACTGGCCTCCTGTGACAGGTGACTCCTTAACTCTTTGCCTTGAAGATGTATTGCAGTCCAATAGTTAGGATCTTGGAGCCCTGGGTAATAGGCTTATTAGCTACTTCTTCACAGTAATAGTAACAGCTCACATTTATTTAGCCCTTACTTTGTACCAGGCACTGTTCTAAGTGCTTTATGTGTATTAACGCATTTAATCCACACTAGAATTCTAAAAGGTAGGGCACAGAGCAACGAAATAGCTTGTCCAAAGTCACATGGCTAGTGGGGTGAAGCTTAGATTAGAAACTAGGCACTCTGACTCCACAGCCCAGAAATGTAACCAATTACTCTGTGGAGTCTCTAGTCCTTTGGTTTTCTTTTTTAATGTACATGTTGTAATTTTGCTAGTTGCTGGTCTTTAGAAATGTAATTGATTTTTGTGCGTCATTTTTGTATCTAGCAGCCTTACTAAAAATGCTTTTAAGTTAATTATAATTAATTTATCTGGGAATGCTTTTGGGCTCTCTATGTTGGTAATCATACATAATGTGCAAATAATGAGACCTTTGTCTCTTTTTATGGACATTATATATATATATATATATATTTATATCTTTTTCTTGTCTTAACTGTTTTGGTTAAGACCTCCAGTACATTGCTTAATAGAAGTAGCAATAGTGGGCACCCTTATCTTGTTTTCTGCCTTAAAGGATATACTTTCAGTATTTTATCATTAAGTATGATGTTTGTAGTAAAATTTTTTGTTGGTATTCTTCATTAGATTGTAGAAGTTTCCTTCTGTTATAAGTTTGCTAAGATTTTTTTTTAAAGAATCATGAATGGATGGTGCATTTTATCAAAGGCTTTTTCTCCATCTATTGAGATGATCATATTGCTTTTGTTCTTTAACTTTTCAATGTGGCGAATTATACTGATTGGGTTTCTAATATTAAACTGACTTTGTATTCCTGGAATCAAGTTGCCTAGACCATGATGTTATCTTTATTGTTCTTGGATATGGTTTGCTAATATTTGATATTCTTACAATTACCTCCGTGAGTGGATCTGGCTCTAGTTTTCCTTTTTCATACTGTCCTTGTCGGGTTTGAGTGTTAAGTTCATGCTAGCTTCGTAAATGGATTGGGTAGTGCTTCCTTGTTTTCTAAACTCGGGAAAAATTTGCATGAGATCAGAGTTGTTTATTTCTTAAATGTTTGTTAGCACTTGCCTATAAAACTATCTGAGCTTTGGTGTCATATTTGTGGGAGGATTTTGGACTGCTGAGTCAGTGTCTTTAATAGTTGCACAAATATTCAGGCATTCTGTTTCTTCTTTTAGTCATTGTTGGTAGTTTATGTTTTTCTAGGAATGTGACTGTTTTGTCTAAATTTTCAAATTTATTGGTTTAAAATTGTTAATAGGCTCTTAACTACAGAAGCTACAGATATTAAAAAGATGTCCTCCTTTTATTCCTAATATTATTTATTTTTTAAAAAAATCAATCTCACCAATAGTTTCTAAGTTTTATTTATCTTTTATAGGATGCAATTTGGGCTCTGTTTATCCTCCCTATTATATGTCTGTTTTCTATTTTGTTAATTTCTGCTCGTTTTTAAAATTTGTTTCTCTATCACATTTTCTTTGGGTTTTTGCTTCTTGTTCTTTTTCTAACTTGGTTAGGGTGCTTAGCTCATTTATTTTCAGATTTTCTTATTTGACTTTATGCGTTAAAGTCTAATGATTTTTGCCACCTACTGTTAGAGCTACATTCCACAAATTTTGATATCTTGTAATATTTTGTTATTATTGAGTTACAAGCATTTTGTCATTTTCATTGTGATTTCTTAATCCATAGATTGTTGAGCAAGATTTAAAAAGCATTTTCTAAACCTTTTTAACTGTCGATTTCTAACTTAATAACATTGTGATCAGAATATGATCTGTAAGTTCTGTTTCTTTGAAATTTGTTGAGATTTGTGTTGTGGCCCAGCATGAGGCCAAGTGTCCATTAGAACAACCTTGTTAATTTTGCTGCTCTTCAATCACCTTACCCAATTTTTTGTCTGCTTAATCCATCAATTACTGGGTGAGTTGTTATAATTTACTACCACAAAGGTGGATCTATCTATTTCTTCTTTTTAGTACTGTCAACTTTTACTTTATATATTTTGAGGCTATGTTATTAGGTATAGTAAGTTATTTTTTGCATTTATTTGTTAACATCTATTGATTAAATGTTCAATATACGGGTCCTGTGGCAACTTAGCCTGCATATAGATCAACAAGTGTGGCTTGGTGATAGCAAAAGCATCTTTCTAGGTGACCCGGGGAAATTGGATTTTGAGCTCCGGGGGAAGAAACACTTAAAATCAAAATTGCACCTTTTCAGTTTAAAGAATTAAATTCTTAAATTTGACATTGCCAAACAAAATTACCCTCAAGTGCCAGAGGCTTTTGTCGTCATTAAAACACTTTGAGAGTTGTGTTCCTTTTGGGTTGGGGGAGCGGTTGGGAAGGAGAGCTTTATTTCTCTTGGGCCCTATAGACATTACTTCTGGTTTGTCCAACAGGTTTCAGACCTTTAGGCATTCTTCTTCCTACTGCCTAGCATTTTCTGTGTGACCTGGACCAAATCCTGTTACCTCTCTGCTTTTTAAGTTTGATGACTGTAATTATATAGGTAAATACTTGTTCCCCTTCCCCCTGACAAGAGTGAGGTATGGAGAAATTGAATTAATCGTTGTGTAGGAGTTCTAAATACTTGGTTAGCTTCTCTGCTCACTCTACAGAAAAAAAAATAAAGTCTTTAGGAGACAAGTGCTCATAAGGACCAAGCAACAGAAATGATGGCAACTACTACGCCTTTTATTAGATTTTCAAATGGAATCAGACTATGTGAAGCTGGAAGGCATACAGAGAAACAAATTACATTTGGTCACATACGGTGGGAATGGAACTTTTCAGCTCCAGCTCTTGAGCCTGTGTGGTGCTGTGAAATCTTGTTTTCAGGCTCTGTTAGGGCAGCTCCTGATTCTGATTGCATTTTCCAGATAAGCACTCCAAGCTGGTCCTCTCTGCTACTCCTTCTTTCCCACTGGAGAGTCTCAAAGAAGGGGGAGCAGATGAGCCAGTTAGGACCCCCTGTTTTGGGCATCCTTTCTTTTAAATGTGGCAGTATTCCTGTCTCTTCATTTAAAAAAAAACAACCTTAATTTTTTGATTATAGAAGTAGCTATGATCATAAAGAAATTAGAAATACAGGAATGTATAAAGGAAAAGTGAAAGTTTCTGGTAATCTATCTCCCTGCCCCCTTCTCTTTTCAAAAATTAAAATGAATTTTTTTTTGCTTTTATCTATCTATCTATCTATTTATTTAGCAATAGAGTCTCGCTCTGTTGCCCGGGCTAGAGCACAGTAGCATGATCATAGCTTACCACAACCTCCAATTCCTGGGCTCAAGCGATCCTCCTGTCTCAGCCTCCCAAGTAGCTGAGACTACAGGCACATGCCACCATGCCTAGCTGACTTTTTTGTATTTTTTGTAGAGAACAGGATCTTGTTATGTTGCTCAGGCTGGTCTGGAACTCCTGGGCTCAAGTGATCCTCCCACCTTGGCCTCCCAAAGTGCTGGGATTATAGGTGTGAGCCACAGCACCTGGCCATTTTTTTTATTATTTTCAGTTGACATATAATACTTACACACATTTATGAGGTACAATGTGATAATTCAATACATGTATCCATTACCCAACCTTTGGCTATCCCCTGCTTTCCCTGTGTTTCCCTACTTCTAGTAACCACTATTCTACTCTCTACTTCTATGATATCTACGTTTTTATCCCTGGTCTCTTCTTTTTAAAGACCTTAGCTAATGTCAAAGAATACTTCTCCCCACTCTCTGATCTTTTCCTTCAAATTTGCATTTCTCACAAAAGTATGGTGTGAAAAAAAATCCAACTTGGTGGGAGAGGGGGCCTTTAAACTTTACAGAATATGGCTGCATGAAATAAAGGTCACGGCTTGAAGGAACTGGAATTGGAAACACTAATTCCTTATCCTTATTTAAACATGGGTAAACTACAAGGTAGAGATTAGGATTTTAGGTACACACATCCTGATCCAGCTGTGTTTATGTGTGTTGGGGGGATGGGTGGACAGGAGGTACAGTTCAAATGAGATCATTTTTGTTAAAAGCCTTTGGAAACTGAAAACATGCCCTGTAAATATGAGATTAGCTTTAATATTGGGCACTGACTCTCGAGTGTGGCCTCGTGTGTTTACAGTTAATATCCGTTAGTGGGCCATTGCACAAGGAACTGACAAAATGGTATTCTGTGCCTCTGTTGTTGCTTCTATCTGAAATTCCAAACGCTTAGTTATTGCCCTCATTGGCTTAATATATACTACATCAAAAGGGTAGAAAAGCAGAACTCAATCTCAGAGAGTAAAGGAAAGAGCAAATGTGACTTACTACTGATGAGCTCAGTTAACTGACATGATGTAGCGAATTGAGGCATATAAACTTCATCTAGAGTACTGCCTCAAATACAATAAAGTGGGTGACAGCACTCTGTAAACTGTAAACCTGGGTAATAATGCCAAGGATTGTTGTCATAATGACTACAGAGATTGGCTGTCACCCAGTGATTTAGCTGTGATGTGTTTCCAGGCAGTTCCTGAGAGGTCCTGCAAGCCCCTTTCCTGTACAGGTGCTAGAAAGTGCTATAGAAATACAGTCTCCTGATGACTGTAAAAGCCAGGCAGCTAAATTTAATAAGACATTTGTCAAGGAGATGGACGATAATGACCAATTTTTGGTAGACAGATAGTTGCCTGCTGAAACAAAGCATGTATTGAACTATTTTGGAGTAGGAAGAAGCATTGCTATGACAACAAATTACTTATATTTGATTTAAAGAAAGAGAGCAGTGTAGCTTAATGGTTCAGAAAGCTTGTGAGAACAATTGTTGGCACGAGTATATGTTAAAATATAAAATGTTAAATACGATCTGTTAAATAATTGAGCACCTCTGCGCATTTTGTATTTTCTCTCTTTCCACCTCCCTCACCAATAAAATACAATATAAATAAAATTAAAGAAGAAAAACAGCTAGCAGAGTTACATGTGAATTGTTCCATTTTATAAGGTGCCCCAAGTGAAATTCATAACCTTAATTTGTTGGAATACAAAAAATATCATATGTTTAAAGAAAAAAAAAAAACCCGGAGACCTATTCACGGTGTTTTTATGCCATTAGACAATAAATGATGGTAGTTTAATTTCTTATTCTGTAGATGATTACTCTTCTTTGTAATTGGTAGTGTTTTATTCGAAAGGAAACTACCCTTCAGACCATTTCCATCCTTTAAGTGTGTTTGTGCCTGAGAGTATGAGTAAACGGTTGTATGAACTGGATCTTTTCCGTTCTCCTGGGAAAATAGGCCTGAGGCAGGTGGCGAAGGCAAAGAGAACTTGGAGGAAGCTTGTGGCTATAGAGGCTTTCTCTTAGAGAGATGGCTCTTTCCTTTTCTAAAAGTAAAACCAAAGAGATGACCCATATTCAGTGGGGGTAGGTCTCAGGGTCTTCTTGATCAGGTTTTGAGGGTGGGTAGGTCTGAGGGCTTTTTGAGGGCTCTTAAGACAGGAGCGTCAAATACTTTTTATTCTCTGCTTTCGTGCCTTTCCCCGCATCCCTGTCCCTTCACCTGTACCATCTCCCTGTTATCCCTTCATACTTGTAGAATAGGAAAGTAAAGTAAGAAACAGGAAAAAGCTTGGAAAATGGAGGACTGACTTCAAGAAGATGGGAATACCACCCTAAACTCTCAAACTGCCTCTCTAGGCAAAACTCACAAATTTGCATATGGCCCCCTCTTCTTTGTAGGGAAAAATTCCATTGGTCATTACTACAGGCTGTGTCATAGGAAGCTTGAAAACAATAATAAGCCAGATTTTAGGCTAACCTTCTCTTGTAAATGAGAAGTGGCCCAGAATCACAGCTGTTGAAGAATCACAGACTGGCATACAGTTTACATTCCATCTTCTCAAATGACCTGCTGTTCTGTGTTTTACTAGTTGGCATTGTGTCAGATCATGTCCCACCCTCCTCAGAAACTTCTAGTGCTCCTAGTTACTTACAAAATAAAATCCAAAATTGTTAGGCTGTTCCTTAAGGCCTTTCACAATGTGGAAATAGACCATTTGGGAAAAGATTGTAAAAGTAACACATACTCACTATAGAAAATTTGGGAAATACAGCGTTTGGTAAACTTTTTCTGTAAATGACCAGATAGCAAATGTTTTAGGCTTTGCAAACCATGCTGTTTTTGCCACAACTGCTCACGTCTGCCATTGAAGCACAAAAGCAGCCACAGACAGTGACAAGCAGCCACAGACAGTGACAATATGTAAGTGAACGTGTATGACAGAGCTTTAATAAAACTATATGCAAATTAGTGGGCCATATTTGGTTCGTGGGCCATAGTTTGCTGACCCTTGATATAGAGAATAAAAATCACCCATAATCTTGCCACCAAAATGTTAACATTTTGGCTAATTTTCATCTTTCTATTCATATTGTTTTACATGTAACTATACTATATGTTACCAATTTTGTACCCTGATTTTTTTTCACTTAATATTCTCAAACTTTTTCTGTGTTATTTAAAACTTGTCAGCATAATTCTTAATGGCTGTATAGTACTCCATACTATAACTAGCTGATAATTAACCTTATCATTTCCTGTTCTCTGCAGTTATATATATAACATTACAAAACACTTATTTGTGCATAAATCTTCGTGTTTCAGATTATTTTATTTTCCTTGAAGTGGAATGACTGGATCAGAGGATGTGAATGTTTTTAAGGTTTCCAAAAAGACAGTGCTCGTTTACAGTCCCATGAGCAATGGGAACAGAGAGAACCTGTTCCACCTCATCCTTGCCAACATCAGATATTCTCACTAAAGCAAAATTTTTTTTAAGCAAAATCTTTTCAAAAATGACATCTAAGTTAATGTATAATCCTTTGATTATTGGGGTGACTGGAAAAAAATTTTCAAATGATTGTTTACTAGTTGTCATAGTTCTTCTTGGACTCACTTTTTCATAAACACACCCTAGGCCCTAACTTGCTTTTCCCTTTTGCTTATGCAGTTTCCCCTTTCATCTTCTTAGTTCCTTCTGTCAAAATTCTACTCATCCATTAGGGCCCAATCCAGATCTGAATTAATCTACCTGTCTGTGGAGTCCTCCCTAGTTCCATTTGATATGCTCTCTCTGTTTTTGAATCCCGGTAGCACTGTGTACCTCTCTCATGGTTCTTATCTTTTTCCAGCTCCTTTTATGGTTGTCCCTTTACCAGGGCAGGAACACTGGGTCACGTTATCTTTGTATTGACTCACAGAGCCTAGCAGAGAGGTTAGTGTACAGTGGACTGACTAGTCTAGTAGTGCTTTGTTGAAAGGTTCTTGAGGTCTGCTGCATGTGACCTTTTAAAAAATGCGATGTTGCAGTTACCTGTGATGTTTACAGAACTGATTGGGATCACCGATAAGAGATGCCCTGCTGGTTACTTAAGATGGGCCGTATCTCTAAGTCCTAGTCACTCTTTTGCGAAATCTGGATCTTCAGGTTTTACAACTGATGATAAAGAACAATTTGAGCATATATTAGGTTACTATTCTCTTGTTTATATAGTATAATATAATACTGGATTCTCTGGTAGAAGTTTCTGTGATAATGTAAATATTTTATATCTGCCCTGTCTAATATGGTAGTCACTAGCCACCTGTGGCTATTGTGTACTTGATATGGAGTTACTGAAACTGAGGAACTGATTTTTTTTCATTTTATTTAATTTTAAATACTTTAAATAGCCACATACAGATAGTGGCTACCATATTGGACAGTGCAAGATCATATAGAATATTTAAAGGTACAGTCCCTTTTTTAATGGCCAAGAGAAGCTGGGTATTTACAGTAACCTATAGTAACATTAAAGCTGTGGCTGCCTGGAATTTTGGAGAGGCAGCCCAGACCCTGGTAGACCCAGCGGGGAGAGAGAGAGGAAGCTGTGAGTTTGGTTCAGAATGGAAACCAACTCCAGCAGGAGGTCTGTGCTGGCTGAAAAGGGAGATGGTGCCAGATTGGTAGGGTGGAGGCAGAGCACAACAAGCTGGAATACCAAGAGGACACATTTGGACTTGACACAGTACCATTAAAGATTCATGAAAAGAAGAGTGACAGATGAGAGTGGTGTTGCAAGGTCACCTTTGCCAGGCGGGCGTATGCAAGCTGCTGGGAGAGGATGTGAGGTCTTGGCCCCTCCTTCAGTGGGTGGGGCTGGGCAGTAGTGATTCACAAACTCCATCAAAACCCAGCCACATCAGAAAACACAAATGATTTATTTTTGCATTAGCTTCCAGTTATTGTGTGCCTTCCTGTGGCTCAGATATATGCCAGCATAGTGCTGAGGGCTTATAGCTGGGGCATGGCAGAGAATGGCTGCCTGTGTGAGGGAAGGCAGGCCGGGCACCTCTGCCTTAGCCACAGGCAGAAATGCCATCTGTGAACCTGGTGCCTTGAAAGGTGTGCTTTAAATGGCTCTTTGACTCTTCAGAAGCAGTCTGGGAGCCCACTCGTTCTGTTCCCACTTGCCTGCTTCCTGTAGCGGCCAGTAGCAAATTTCTAATTGTATGTTTAGGAGAATATTTTTAATCTCATTTTGTACCTTTCAATTAAGTGGAACATTTATATTTCCTCCTGCTACCTGCTCCTTGCTACCTTCACCATGTCTCTTATTATGGTACATTTATTTCCATAACTGTGTTGTGACCTTAGCAAATGGGCTTAATTATTAACTGCTGTGCTCCTAGAGCGCTGCCTCTGGACTCACTGATGAGAATGACGCTATCAAAGGGACTCTCCCTCCCTCTCCTCTCACGGCCCCACCGCACCCCACATACCTGGTTGACCCAGCCACCTGGTTCTCTGCCCTACCTATTCCCACCCTCCAGGCCCACCTTGACTCAGGAAGATTGCCCTTTTGGGAAACAACCTCTCTTTTAGGAAAACATGCTCTAGTTAAATCATACCTAGAAGTCTTCGGAAACCCTTGACACAGCTGACAGTTAAATCTCCAGGGGTCAGCAGAACTTGCAGCTGAGAACTGAGTGTCCTCTCTATCTCACTCATAATTGACAGGGGCCACTTGCTGATAGAGAAGGTGGCCTTGTGTGGGCCTCGCCTCACCCCCTGCCGTTGAGACACAACCAGAACAACTGAGAGTAGCACTTCTCTTGGCATACTGAAGCAGCTTCCTCACTGATGCCCGATTAAAGAGAAAAGTTCTTGCCTTGAGTTGCCATGAGGGGCAGGGGTAAAGGGGAAACCATTTTTAAAAAGCCACCTTGAGCTATACACTTAAGATTTTTGCAAAAATCAATTATCTTTGAATGGTTTCTCTCCTGATCATGGAGGTGGTATACTTTAAGGCTTGGGAGCATGGATTCTTGCTACACAGATTTATTGCTACATTTCTGCTAGATGCTACTGGAGTCCGACACTAATGGATTAAAATTTTGGTTCTGCTGCTTGCTAGCTGGTTGAGCTTGGGTAAGTTTCTTAAACTCTTTAAACCTCAGTTTACCTGTCTGTAACATGGGGATAATAATGCCTGCCTTGCATGGTTGTTGTAAGGATTAGAAAGCATCTGTATGGCAAGGTTCCTGGGACCTAGTAAAGGCAGTTGTTTTGTTATTATTGTTAAGGCAGTTCATTTATGTTTGTAACAACCACAAGGTTAAGCTCATTGATCCAACATCCTTTTCGCTCGTCCCTCAGCATGCTTGCTTTTTGCCTTTCTGAAGCTCAAGATACATATCCTCAAAGCAAGAGACATCAGGTATGAAGGATCTAATAAGACAGATTTTCATGACAGAGGGAGGATTCCTAGGTGCTGGATGACTGAGGAAAGCTCTAGAGCTGCCTTCACCAAGGAAATCTAAGGTGATCGCCACCTGTCTAAGAGATTTCTGCCCTGTCTGAAGGCAGGGGTGGAGTGGAATAGATAGATGGATGACAAAGCCTTCTGTTGGCCTTTTTGAGAGTAGATTCCCAGAAAAATAGCCTCTGCTTTCTGCACTGGAGGAGTGGGGGGTGGTATATTGTTTTTGAGTGAGGGAAACCTTGTGTTCCATACTTGGGTCATGGTCCCCCACCCTGGGATACTCTATTGGCTTGGCTTTAAGGAATGCTTTCCAGTTGATCTTTTAATCTTCAGAAATTAATTATGCCATCACTTCCCTTACAAAACTAACTAGCAGAGTTATTTCACTTAGCAGAGTTGTGTTCTAGGGATTCAGTGGGTCTGGATTTTGATTGTTCTGTACTGTGTGGGCCAGGATTTCTTTCACTCCCCCCCCCCTTTTTTTTCCAAGGATCTTGCTCTGTCACCCAGGCTGGAGTACAGTGACATGATCATAGCTCACTGCAGCCTTGAATTCCTGGCTTCAGGCTATCCTCCCACCTCAGCCTCCCAAGTAGCTGGGACTGCAGGCACATGCCACCATGCCCGGCTAATTTTTTTTTTAAATTATTGGTAGAGGCAGGGTCTTGTGACATTGCCCAGCCTGGTCTTGAACTCCTGGCCTCAAGCCATCCTCTCACCTTGGCCTTCCAGAGTGCCGGGATCACAGGCATGAGCCGTCATCCCCGGCAAGAGGGCAGGATTTCTGGGAGTTATATGTGTGGCGTGTGGAACAGGGGTTGGGGATGGCTCAGAGGATGAGGGTTTTGGAACAGTGACATCGAAGTCCCTGAACAAGGCTGAGGGGGTTTCCATGTCTACTGCCTGAATGGGGACCCTAGCAAACAAGGATAGGACTGGATCATTGCAACCAGCTTAGAGATATATTCATAGATATTAAAATAAAATATTAAGGAAACTGCTTTCTAAGAGCCAACTCTAAGTCACTCTCTCCAAACTTACTCATCTCTGTTTTATCTCTTTTGTAAGAATAAGTGAAAAGTTGCTTGTGATACAAATCTATATGTTAAATTCTACTTTAAGTGCAAAGAGACAGCTTGCACAAAGTAAAGAATTCCACAGAAATCTTCTTAGACAAACTCCTTTGGTAGTGTGAATTATAGCTGTCGAATTTCTTGGTCGTTAAGTCTTTATTTTTATATATTGAGTTTGCTTCAAGAAACTTACGTGTTTTCGGGCTACAGCCCTCTTTTAATAGAATGACACGTATATTTCTTTTATAAAAATACTTAGGGAAATGGAACCAGTGTCGTGGTCCTCCTTGATCTAGGACCTCAGAGACTAAGACCCCAAAGCTGTAGCAGCAACTCTGTTCATTCAATTGGTGTGTGGGTTCCCAGCAACTTTTCTCCATCTGTATTTAAGGAGTTGTCTACAGACTCACTTTTCATGATGGCAGAATACAGGGTAATGTGATTTTTTTTTTTTTTTTTTACAAAAAAGAGCTGAATAAATTTTTCGCTTAGTTCTTTCTGCTGATCTTTGCTTTGGTTGAAACCTTTTTCCTTTGGCCCACCTACCATCCGAGGTTACCTGCTGCTTGGGCTCAAGTCCTGAGGTTTAGTGGCAACTAACCATGTTGCCTCTGAGACTAGTGGACACTGCTGAAAACTGATATTTGGACCCTAACTTTCAGCTTGATTTAAAGAGATGCGACTGTTAAATGTCATCTTTTTTCCTGGATCCATATTGTGAAGTTCGACTCTGACCCTTTGGATAAAATACATGGGCAAGCAACAGATTAAATGGGAAATGTTTCTATGAAACAAATCCATTTAATAGTATTACTTTGTAAAGAAGTAACAAACACAAATCCTACCCCCTTACCCCCACTAACCCATACAGACAGAATGGAAAAGTAGGTTGTTTCTTTGCTGCTTCTGTTATGATTTTACTTACCGCATTCTCAGATCAGACATACCCCTATTTGTTCAGAAGTTTCAAAGGTATTTGTTGTGAATTGACCTAAGCCAGTTTGATTGCCCACAGTTATTGGATCCTATTCTGGAGGATATGATTACTCTCCAATAGTTAGAGGTAGGGGAGGGCTATAGGTTTCCTCCCTATGACTGGTATATTACAGTGAAAGCAATTCTGATCAAATTCTGCCACAGAAACATTTATTTATAATCAGGCACAAAACAGTCATATAGCCTGATCTGTACACCCAGAGACATTCTACCTCTTTTTCTTTCCAACCACTGTCTTGCTTGAGAGGTTCACCAGATGTAGATGTGACAATATTCCAGTAAGTAGGATTCTACTTACTTTCTAATCAGAGGGCACATCCAAATCCTCCATTTAAGTGTCTGGGTATAAGATTCGTTGAGACTTCTGAGCCTAAGATGTCATTCCAAAGGGGTGAAGGACATTAGGCTAACTAGAGTCTTATATCCAATTCATGCAAGGATGGGAGCAACTGAATAATATTTCTAACTTATCTGCCTATCTTGAACATCAAGCAGTTTCCCCAGTGAAATATCATTTCTAGTATCCATCGTTCTAATGAACAAACCATCAGAAGTGCTTCAGAGCTGAAGCTTTTTTTCCATTTAAACAAATTAAGGTATATTTTACATATAGTAAAATTCACCCTTTTTAGGGTACAGTTCTGGAAGTTTTGGCAAGTGCATAATTTTGTATAAACACCCCAGTCAAGATAGAGAATACTCCCTTCACCCCCTAAAATTCCCCCATGCCTTGATTAAAAGTCAGCTTTATTGAAAAGTCATTCATATACCATACAATTTACCCACTTGCAATGTACAATTGAGTGGTTTTTGGTATACTACATTATTAATTTAAAAAAGTGTGGTAAAAATATATATATAACATAAAGTTTGCCATTTTAAGCATATTTAAGTGTAGAATTTCATGGCATTAAGTACATTCACAGTGTTGTACAATCACCACTTTTACTTCCAACACTTTTTTTTTTATCTCCCCAAACAGAAGTTCTGTACCTATTAAGCAATAACTTCCCATTCCTCCCTCCCATATCTCCTGGTAACCTTGCTCTACTTTCTGTCTCTATGAGTGTGCCTATTCTAGGAACTTCTTGTAGGTGGAATCATACAATATTTGTCCTTTTTTGTCTGGCTTGTTTCACTTAGCACAGTGTTTTCAAGGTTGAAGCATGTATCAGAACTTAATTCCTCTTTAAGGCCGAATAATATTCCATTATATGTATATACCACATTTTGTTTATCTATCAGTGGACATTGGGTTGTTTCTACCTTTTGGCTATTTTTGAATAATGCTGCAGTGAACACTGGCACACAAATGTCTGTTCAAGTCCCTGTTTTCAGTTCTTTTGGGTATGTATATATCTAGGACTAGAATTGCTGGGTCATATGATAATTCTATGTTTAACTTTTTGAGGAACTGCTGAACTGTTTTCCACAGCAACTGAGCTGTTTTACATTCCCACTGGTAATGTAAAGGGTTTCATTTTTTCCATATCCTTGCCAGCACTTGTTATTTTCTATTTTAAAAATTATAGCCATCCTAGTAGGTGTGAAGTGGCATCTCATTATGGTTTTGTTTTGCATTTCCTTAATGACTAATGATTTTGAGCATCTTTTCATGTGCTTATTGGCTATTTGTATTAATAAACCTTTGGAGAAATGTTCAAGTCCTTTTTAAAACAAAACCTGGGTTTGTCTTTTTGTTATTGATTTGTAGTTCTTGATTATGGGCTTCGATTAGAAATTTCAGTTGCTAACTAATTACCCCTGGAGTTTGTGTTTTCAGCTAGGGTTCTTCAGATATTAACAGTGCTGTGCTGGTAGATGTTTAAAGCTCTGATTTATAGCATTTACTAGTTTCTGTGGTTGATTTTAAGCTACCAATCTGTCCTCACTAAAGTAACAAAGGAGTTGGGAAGAGATGGTGCCTAATCAACTCTTTCTAGCCAGTGCTATCAAGCTGCCAGCACACCACTGAATGTTAGCTAACTGACCTAAGGGGTAGAATAAAACTAATAGTCGTACACACCCACATATATATATATTTTTTTTCAGTGTCTATACTGAAAATATTTTAAATTACAGACATCGTAACTAAAAGTTATAATGATTTTCAATTATAATGCTTTAGCTCCCCCAATAAAAGTAATGAGAAAAAAAGCTACCATTTGTTGAGCACATCATATGCTAGACATTTTCCAAGTGTTTAACAGACATTATCAGTAAACAAGAGGAAATGTAGAACAAGTTAGTAGTAGGCTGGGACTTGAAGCCAAACCGCAGAGCCCATCCTTTTGACCTCTATACCACACTGTCTTCTGTCTCATGAGTAGGATTTACTTACTGAGTGCAGACTACCATAAACAGAATGGATAATTTTCTTCTAATACCAGATATCCTTCTTTGTTACTTTCTATCATCCAGCCCCTCTAAAACCTGTTCAGTTTGGAAGGGAAAACTGAAGCTATGGTGGTACCATGGTTACCGAAAGCTTGGCCACTTATCCTCGGGGCTGCATCAGAAGGAGGACAAGTGATTTGAAGAGGAAGGAAAGAGAAGTTTTATTACTTTGTCAGCACAGGAGGAGGATGGAGACTCCTGTCTGAAATGCCATCGTCCTCTGGCACAGCTGGTGGTGTGGGGGTTGGAGGGGTCCTCCACTGGACTGCTTCTGCAAATCTGTTACTGAAAGCTCGGCACTTGTCCACTAGGCTGAATCAGAAGAATGAGGACAAGTGGTTTGAGGAGGAGGAAAGAGAATTTTTATTACTTTGCCTGGAAAGGAGGAAGATGGAGACTCCTGTCTGAAATGCCATCGTCCTCCTAATAAGCAGAAATACAGAGCTTTTAAAGGATGGGTTCTCAGCTTCAGGCAATTACTGTTCAACTACAGTTGATGATTTTGATCATCCCATCTCCTGACCTCCACCCAGGACCTCCCTTTGCCAGGTCTGAGCTGAGCCATCTCCTTTAGCACAAATAACAAAAGACTTACCCTGCCCCACCCAACCACTGGCCTGAGGCAGGGATGCAGGTTTTAGTTCTCAAAAAGGAGTGGAGGATGTTTTAAAGAGACAGAAAATATTTTTGCCATTTTTTTTCAGGCCATTGCCTCTGTTACATATTCCCCACTCTCAGTATTTCCCTTCCATATCTATGGGAGTAGGGGTGACTATTACACCACCTACCAATGAACCGTAAGGGGTTAAAAATATCCTTTTACTGATTGAAAAAACCATGCACTGTAAGAAAAATTTAAGCAAGTCAAAAATGGCAAAAATAGAAAGTGAAAATCCCCCATGATCCTGTGTGCCAGAGATAATCATTGTTAACAGGTAGCATTTATTCTTTCAGAGCTTTTTCTTTACACTTTTTTTTTTTTACAAAAATGGGATGATTCCTTATAATCTGAAACTTTTTTCACTTTGATAATATAGTTGGGCTATTTTCCATGCCAGTGTATGTAGCTCTACTTCATTCCTTTTTAACAGCTGCATAATATCTGTTGTGTGAAAGAAATGTAAGGAATTTTGAAGGGCTATTTTGAAGAAGGGATGGTAGGTGGCACATGGGACAAAAAGGTTGACAGCCACTGTTGGCTATCAACAGAGACACTGTACTGTCCATTCCTCTTCCAGAGGCTACCATAACTTACCTGAAATGATAAGATGAAAATCAATTAGTAACTGTAAGAGTTATAGGAAAACTCAAACTAAGCTAGTCAGGGATAATTGAGAGATAGGAATTCCTTCACATGTCTTTAGGGCTTTGTGGCTCTGGTCTTTGAAGCCCTGTTTGGAATCTCCTCTTCTCTAGTAGGCTCTGCTCTGAGTTTGAGAAACTTTGTTTTCTAGGAAGCACTACCTTTGAATTTCTCTTCATCTGTTACTTACTTTGAGAGATGGCTGCCACCAGGTTTTCTTGTTGCGGTCTGTCAGTTTTCACTGGTTGTCACTGTTTCTTTGTTTTCTTCTCTGTCCCAGGCACTTGTCACTAGCAAAGCACCTATCGACTCTGTCAGGTGTGGCATTTATTATTGTTGCAACAGGGAATTGATAGGAGAAAAGAAGGTTATCTAGAGGGTGAGTTAGCCAAGAAGTGGAAGAAGACAGCCATTATTAGGTTGTTGTCAAAATAGCATGCTTTACTAGCTGGCATGTATCACTCCAGGGAATGAAATAATCCAAGAATGATAAGCTCTCAATTGCCATCTGTCGGTTTGTGATGTTGCTTGCCTTGTTCTAGTTAGCATTGAACACTGACCGCACATGGCACTTGGAGAAACTTAGAGGAAGATAAGATGATCATAGGGTGTAAAGCAAACTGACTGAACACTTGCAGGAAGATGGGCTAAAGGCCAGTGGTATCTGTTTGTCAGGATTTGTCTGTCTTACGCTCTCTTCTCCTTCCCTCTCTATCCGGGAAGCTGGCAGCATGGTGTTTTCCCCTGTATTACAGCATATTTAGATTTTTTAAAAACCAGTTTAAAGAAGTTAGTTTAATAGGGTTAAAGGGGGCTATGCTTTTAGCATTGGGGTCAGGAACTATCATTTATCATAATTAAGAAGGCATGGAAGATTATGGGTGTTTGAAGCTCATGAGTGGACATGTTATTATCTTTCAAATTACATGCTAAGCATCGGGCTTGTATCATAACATTTTATTGTACCTTCTGGTCCATATCCCCTTCTAAGGCAAATCACTGTATGCCCGCTGTGCAGGGGGCAGGGAGGGGGAGCAACTGTGCGTGAACTGTGCCAGAGATCCCGCTTCCCTGCTTGGGTTGATTGGACTAAGAGTGGCCACCTGTCCCCAAGAGAGCCCATTCCTAATCACCTGGTGAGTGAGGTGGGCTTGACAAGATGAGCTGGGCCATTCATATTCCTTTCCTTGGAAAATAGAATTGGGAGGCTGAGAAACTAAGGTAGTTTGCAACAGGGACAGGAGCCGAAAGATGATGATAGGCCATGTCCAGGCTGGTGTTATGAGGGGGCAGAAATCATGAGTAAACAGAGGGGGCTGGTAAGAGAGGAATAGAGCTGCCCTGAGAGACAGAGGAACTGTTCCCCACAGCCACCCTGAACCCAGAACCACCTTCCAGTTCTCCCGAGGCCCAGCTTTATCCTGCCCTAAGATTCTCCTGGGAAATCTGTGTTCTTAGCATAAACCTCACTTTTCTTGAGCCAGCTTGACTAAGACCCTATTTTCTCGCAGTAGAAATGACCAGACCAGATCTTGACCCCTACCTTTACAGTTGTAGACTTCTGGGTTGAGTCAACAACAGTTGGTTAATATTAAGTGCTGAAAGCTGTTCTGAGTATTATGGGGAGCAGTGGAAAAACACAGATACCTGATTATTTCTCTCAAGCTCAGTGCTGACGTTATGGGCTTTGAATCTGTGTTCCTGGCAAACAGTGAGAATGAAAAGAGGCAGGGATCCTGACTGTTCATTTATCACCTCACAGCTCTCAACCAACAGGGGGCCTTCGTTATCCTGTTTAACCTTTCGGTGGAGTATTTGCCTTTCATTTATTCCTCTTTCCAGTCAACTCTTGATTATGCATGTAATATGGGGAAGCATTAAGGTGAATAATAGAAGACTGCCCCGCCTTGGTCTCTCTTCCTTACCACAGCAGCATTGAGACCCAGAAATGGAAACAACTAGCAGGAGAGGTAAGGGGGCTGAAAAAAGTTGCAGCAGGGCCAAGCGAATTAATATTGTTTCTTCTCTCACTTGTACACTTTTTTTCTAAACGCTCCCTCTCTGAGTTCCTTTTCCGGTGTCAGTAGATTACTGGAACGGCAATGCGTTTTGCTTGATTAAAGTCAAAATGTGGGAGCTTTTTAAAAAGTAAAATAGGGTTGGGGGACATTGACTAGGATGCTGTTTTCCTCTGCCGTCTATTGTATCTCCCTTCTGTCAGTGCCATGCAGCTTTCTGATCGGTTAAGTTTAATATGGGGCCCTTAGCCACCGTTTTCAGTGCAGGATTTGCGACTCAGCTAGCTAAAATATCTACAGTGGTGTTTCTCTAGGTATAGCTCTTGACTCACTCGTATCAAAGTCACCATGGGTGCTTATTAAAAATGCTAATTCCTGGGTCCTATCCCAGACCTATTGAGTCTAGATATGGTGGGGAGGGGAATTGGCTTGGGAATATGAATTTTAACCCACCCACCTCCAGGAGATAGTTCTTCATACTCAACTTTGAGAAAGACTACTCTGTGAAATCACCTGAGGGGACTTGGAGGATAGTTTTGGGAAATTACCAACACTTCTGTTTCACTCACTATTTGTAGAGCAAGTAAGTGGGTGGGGAGAGGAAAGTGGGGCATTCCGGGTATCAGATGGTGTTTTTCTAAGTGCAAATACATAAGGACTCTCTGCTGTAAGGAAAGTGAAGAGAAACAGAGATTCCACCATGCTAAATTAGATGATACTTAGCACTCAAATATTTGTTAAATTAATTCCTTTGATAATTGAGAGTTGATCGGGCAGGGACACAGGAAAATTGTGTTTAAGTTTCAGACTTGGCTTACATCCATGTTTCCTTCTAAAGAAACCACCCTCTTCTCCATTTCTGCATTGTCTTTATTTAGAGTGAAAATAGCCAGTCAACATATTTGGGATTTTGTGGTAATTTAAATATGTAATAGGCATTGCATAATGCCATTCAATAGTTGTACCTAAATATAACTCTACTAATCAAAATGAGGATATTGTGTTTATTTTAAGAGAATGGTTATAGTGTTCAGCCTTTTCTTTCAAACACTGTCTCTATGGAGTAAAACAAGGTCCTGTGTTTCCTTGCTTTCCAGGCATTCCCCAACAACTGTTGAATGGTTTTGTTCCAAAAGTTTCTTTGGAAGTCTGTTTAGAATTCGGATTGCATTTTACCATGGACACAATATTATTCTTGTGGGTCAGATTCCCAGACCAGCCGGCAAAAGCCTATTTAATCTGAAGTGGAGTAGAAGTCCAGCCCTCCAGCCCTTAATCAAAATTTCTAAAAGTGCTTTTAATGGGGAAAAGACCATTAAGGTTCAGACCTGTGATCCTAGGCATGCATCCCAGCTTCTTTCTCTGAGCAGAATCATAGGGATTTATTGTTGGAGGGAATAATTTAAACCCCTTCACATGGCCTCCTAGGCTTTTTGTGATCTGACTTCTGCTCACCTCTCCAGTATCATTTCTTACCATGTTTTCCCTGGCACTCCATATTATCTAGGCAAAAGGAGCTACTTTGAGATCCTTGGATGTGCCTTTGTCACCTTTGAGCCATTTAAGCCTTTACTCATGCTTTTCCCTTTGCCTGGAACCTTCTCTTCCCGCCTACCCCTAACTGGTGTTTGTATTACAGACTCTCAAAACTCTGATCACAGTTTTTATTATAGTGTGATTTGCATGCTTTATGTCATTTCTCTTCCCTCCTGCCAGACTGAATACTCCACAAAAGCAAAGACCATGTCTGTGTTACTCACTGTGGTATCCCTGGCACTTAGCATAGTGTCTGGCAGGTTGTAGGTTCTGTGGCAGGTGAATGAATGATCTAGTCCAGGGGTTCACAACCTTTTTGTAGCTGTTCAACACATGACGGATGGTCTTCACATGCTCAACAGACTAAGCTGAGGGCCGCATCAATAAGAAGATAATGTTTGGGTTATGCATAATTTCTAACCACTGTATTTGTAACTCAGCCTCTTCTCTACAACTCAAGAAATCATATAGGAATACAAGTGAGAAAGAGTGACTTTTTATGAGCGATAACATTCAAATGAATACATACGCAAATCATTTGCAAACTTCACTACTTAAACTATTTATAATAAATTACTTCCCTCGCCTTTCTCGCCTGATGAGACATACCCATGAGCTGGTAAACCATGCTGAGAACCCTCAAGCTGATCCAACCCTCCTCTTTTATAGATGTGGGCTCTGAGCTTTAGAGCGGCAAGTTCTTTTGCCCAAGTCCATAGCTAGCAGCTGTTTTAGTATTGGAACCTAGTGCTTCTGGCTCCCAGGCCATTGCATTTTCTTCCAGAGGTATGCATTTCTATAAATAAAGTCGGAATGCATTGGAACAACTTATCCTTCTGGGGGTATTTGAGGCAGTCTCAAATCACTTGACCAAGGTCACTACTGGTAATATATGGGGGAACCAGACGAATGAAGCAATATAGAAAGTACCTTCTGCAATTTAGATTTGATTCATTTAATGCTGGGGCCTGGAGGAGGAGCTAAGGGAGTGCAGCTTATCCAAGGCATTGCTTACAGAATTTAGACATAACAGATGGCTTTTCATTATTCTAGGATTCCACATCTGTTGGGAGTATAGAACATAACTGAATGCTCAGTGGGTATTTCTTGATTATGCAATTTGCTAAAACCACTCTGCTAGCGTGATGATGAATTTTAGAATCTTAGAATTTTCTATACCATTTAGCATTTAATTGATGAGCATGTGGTTTGATAAATGTTGTTATTAATATTAGTGCAGTAGTAATTTCATGTAGTTCTTATAGAGCGAGGATGAGTTTTTAGGTCATTCTTTGAGGGGCCCTGCCTGAGCTATTAAAAATTATGTAGTGCTTTGAATACCTCTTGCCTGACGTTATTTGCCTTCTCATTGTGGCTCTTGGGAGTTTTCTTCTGCTCAGAATCTTCCATAGGACTGGATTAAAGGATGTACAGCCTAATGGATCACCTTAGTAAAGTTCAAAGGCATTTAAGAGAAAGATCCATCTACAAGGAGAAAATATCTGTAGACCCCTGGAGAAGAAGGGCAGGCAGTGCTTGTCCAGGTGTCAGCCTGGCACTGAGGGTTGGGGTTCTCATGGTAGGTCCATAACTGGCTGGAGGGGATGGCATAGCTCAGTTCTCCACCTAGCTTTCAGTAGGACACACTCTAGGAGTCCCACATCTGGCTGTTTGTTTCTCCCTGTGGTGAAGAAAATAGCCAGTAGATTGCTAATTAATATGATCATAAGCTCAAAAGCCAATCTCAAAGGCTTAGGAGAGCCAAGCATCCTTCCACCTTCCACTAGGCTGCTCCAAGTCCTCAGAGACTGGTTGGCCGATATCATAACGGATAATAAAGGAAAGCACCATTTATTGCACCCCTTTATGAAAAGGTAATGTATGTCTTCGTATGCCTTCAAACCATCAATGGTTTGCTCCATCACAGATTTGCTTGCGTGCCCCTTCTTTAATGTCTCTCTGAATAAACTCGTTTGTCTTTCTGGGCTGAGGGAACAGAATGAGTCCGGAGGGGCTCTTCTTGGAGTAATGCATTTCCTTCCCCCTCGTGACTGCCAAACCACCAAACTCTGGGCCATTTGCATCTGTCTCAATTTCTCCTTATAACGTGGCAAAACACGTTTTGGTGCTAGATACGAAGCAAAGCTTCCTGGAGTGAACCAAATGTGGAAAGTGCTGTAATTTGAGGCAGTTTTCAGAAAAGAGCTCCTTCTGGTATATAAAGGCCCTTTTTCTTTTTTTCCTTTCTTTTTTCATTTATGCCTCATCACATTTTGTTCAATTTCAGCTCATCAGAGGCTGAAGTTTCCTTTTGATGTCTGTTTTCTAGAATAGCCCTTACCTGAAAAAAAGAACAAAAGGCCAACTCCATGGCTTTCAATTTGCAGCGTCTTCAGCCCTTTCATCCATGTCAGTGCTTCCCTGGTTGGGAATAAAACCCAAGCTCCAGGGTCAGAGCACATATGGAGGAAGAACCCTTTTTAAAAATCCAAACACATGCGGATTTCATGTTTCATTGTCATTCTCCTCTGCGGTTGGGTCAGGTACATGTGGGGAAGAGAGAGTGGGCTTAGAAGAAAAAAACTGGTTTGTAACCTCCACAAAAGCGTACGATCCCCCCATTTTTTCCCCAGAAGTTCAATTAAGAAGAAAGCAGGTCTTAAGAGTTTAGTTTGATAATTCACGGTTGCTTTTAGTCTTTAGGGCATCTGTGTCAAGATACCTAGTTTGGGAGATGGAACAGGAGTCTGATGTGCTAACATTCAGGAGTTTTCTCAGTGTCTGTTTTCAGACTCCTCTACTTTTTCTCTTCTGCTTCCTTTGGTTTCAAATCACAGAAGACCTATCTCTTTGTGCTCCCGGCTTGTTGTCTTGGTTACAGACTTCTTCGGCCTGTCTTTCTTTGAGGGGAATATATTGCTTAAAGAAGACTTTTAAAAATAATGACTAAGGTCTCTTTCTCTAAGGATACTGAGGCATTAAGCAGTGGGTAGAACAGTGACTTGCAAACCTAGCTGTACATTGAAATCACCTAGGGCACTTTAAAATATTGATGCCCAGGCGCCAGGCCCGACGAGTTGAGTAGGAATCTTGAGGAGTAGGGCCCAGGAATGATATTTTTAGAAAAATAAACTGCCTGGAGGATTCTAATGTGCATTCAGGACTTAAAACCACTGAGTTTTACAGCAAAGCCAAACAGCTGGGTTCCGGGCTATTTAAGCAAGGTGAGGGAAATAGGATCAACTTTTCTATACCTTAGTTTTATCTGCCTTTGCCACCTTCTAGATGGATCCGACAAAGCTTGAGAAGTTAAAGAGACCTACTGTCACCACCTGCCCACTCCCCACCCCCAGTTCCTGGCAATAGTGTTGTATACAGAAGATACATACCTTCTCTTCAAAAAAAATATCCAATTATCCAGCATCTGGGCTGTAACAGTGGTTCGAGGCAGTCTCAGGGATTAAAACAAATCTTTCCAGTTGCTTGAAGAAGGGTTACCTGTATGGAGAAACAGCAGTTTCACTTTCTCTAGTGTGGTTTGGACAGAGCTTTCTAGGTTTTTGAACCTGCCCCAATTTCTGGCCTCCTCCCTTCTCATGCCCCCAGGTGGTTAGCAGAGTTAGACACCATATTTTTATTTTTTGTGAATTGCCTTTTTATAGTGTTTTTCTAACATAAAAGTAACACATGTTCATGATCTAAACCTGAAACATTACAGGAATATGACACATAGCAAATGAAAGTCCCCTAGAAGTCAGTGCCCCAGACATAGCCAGTGGAAATGTGTTTTTCTTCAGATTTTTATCTCTGCATATGTTAAACATTTTATATTTTTATTCTAAAAATGGGATCATTCAACAGTGTTTGTATGTTTTTTTCTTAATATCTTGGCCATCTTTCCATGTTAGTACATATAGGTCAACCTCATTGTTAAGGACCCCTGATTCCTAGGTTTTTAGTCACTCAAGGGCATAGGCTCCTTCCTATCCCCTCTAGTATTTCACTTTCCTATGGAAAGGCTTGGATTTTGTTTGTTTGTTTGGGCTTCAAATACAGAAGATCCATTTTATCTAGTATATTTATGTTTGATTGGTTGTTATTTAAAAATTCAAATGATTTAAAAGGAATAGAGTAGCATATATGATTCCCTTCAACCCCTAACCCCCTATCTATACTAGTTCTTCTCCCCAGAAACAAACCACCATTATTACCAGTTTCACCGAAATCTTGAGAGGTACAATATGCATAAAGAAGGCTTGAATGTTTTAAAGTGACGTTTGCTTAGGTAACCAAGTCTATCCATATACAACAGAGACATCTGTTTGTTTCATTTATTCAGTCAGCAATTATATGATGAACATCTTATATGTTCCCAGCAGTCTATTAAGTTCTGGACCTACAGGGAGGACCATCACACAACTACCCTCCAAGGAGCTTATGGTCAGCAGGGACGATCGACATTTGACCAAAACATAGCTACATATAAACGAGAAATGGTGATGAGTATTGCGGAAGAAAAGAACAGGGCTTATATGCTTCATTTCCAAATAGTGATAGATTGTATTTTTTAATGCAGAGGTGTGGTTGGGAGATCAGCAGCAAAGACATGGAAGCAAAGACTTAATCCCCAACCCTTATTCTTGCCAAGAGCTTCTACCTTCTTTGACAAAATGACCTGTTGAGAGGTAGGGTAATTCACCAATCAGTTTTATCACTGGATGACAGGGTGCAGGAGAGACCTTTGTCAGCCAAACTGTGAGCTTCATGCTGACAGGAACTGTGTCCTGCATCTCTTGGTGTCCAGAACCCCAGTGAGAACAAACTGATTCAGGTACTGGGCAATAGGTGCTTTTATTACATTCTCATTTTGCACGTTAGCGGCACTGAGAGTGGTAGGTATTCTTATTCCTGTTTTAAAAGATGAGAAAACTGAGGCTTAAAGAGGTATTAAAAAAAGCCCCTTCTTTAAAAATATACCTATCCCCCTAAAAAAAAATAAGTTTGACCATAGTTATACAGTTCATTGGTAGCAGAGTTCTTCAGACATTAGCTGGTCCATGTGGCTGTGACCCCGACTTCCCTTCCTTCAGAGAACTGGATACCAGCCATCTCTCCCATGTGCTGGCCTAGGCTCTGTTACTTCAGAGTTTTCTTGAGGAGTTTTAAGGCAACCAGATCATCCTATTCTAAATATTTTTCTGGGATTGAGGTCAAGGCAGCAGCATGATCCTCTCTTAAATGGGTCAGAGGAGGAGAACTCCTGTGGCTCCCCGAAAGGTCAAGGCTCTTTGTGCTCACTGCGCCTTCTTCTCTTCCAGCTTGTGTCCCAGGCCGGGGGCTGGCCAGGAAGCAGAGGCAGACTTCATGTGTCCCGGGGGACTTTTATGTGAATGACACTGTTAGTTACTATGTGGAGTGGAGGCACAGGGAATTCCACAGAAGACAAATTATCTTACGGTAGAAACAAAAGGTAGTATTGGCTACAAACGTGACCTTTGGAATCAGACAGTTCTGGGTTCCAGGCCTGACTCTTTCACTTACTCATCGTGTGACCTTAGGCAATTTACTTAATCTTTCTGTAGCTCAGTTTGGATGGACAATAATATCACCTATGTAATAGGATTCTTATGAGGAATACATGAACTAACATGCAAGATGTTGATTGTAGTGCCAGGCACATAGTAAGCAGTCAGTAAGGAATAGTTGCTGCCATTATTATTATTGTTATTAATAACAGTATGAGACTAATCAAGCAATTAGTGTATAGTACCAGTTAAGTACCAATGGTGTTCAGAAAAGGAATGGTCAGTTTGGGTGGCTTATCCAGGAAATCTCTGGAGGTGGAAGAAGTGGAATGAAATATGCCAGGTAGGGCAAATATGAAAGAGGGAGGCTGAACCGAACTGGAGTGGGGATAAAAAGAAGAAACAAACTCAACGTCTGGCATCCTTGGACTCCACCACCAGCTCTCCTATAGTCATAACCAATATGTCCAGTCCTTTATGGATCTCCGGTTTGGAGAGTCCTTCATTAATGGTTATAGTTTTGAGGTGGTAGGGAGAGGGCCTAGTTGGCTGAGCTTGAGAGTATCTGTGTCTTGGTGGAGTTGATACAGGTCCTAATTCTGCAACTTGGTTTGTGGGTTCAAAGCCTAATTTTTGTCAGCTTACCCAGGGATGTTAGTTTCTAACAGACTGAGTCATACTTCCCAACCTTACAAAAGACTCCCTGATAAACCATCAGGCCAAAGAATCGATTGATGATGAGAGTAAGACCTTTATAGTGATGAGAACACTTGTGCCTTTCAGCCCTCTCTGATAGCAAGGTTCTTCAAGCCAAATTAAATAAGGCTTGTTTGATAACCTAAAATTAGAACAAAATGGAGGTGAAGAATCTCATGAGAGAGACCATGTAGGCTTTGGTAGGCCGTCGAGACCTATCTCTTTTTGCTTATCTGTCACAGCTTTGTAGTATGACCTGAATATGTGTCCTTTTCTCTCTTTCCACTACTGGAGGCCCATCAGTAACACTTTTTCTCTTGGATGTTCGTGTTTTCTAATTCCATGCAAATACTCTTTGTGTGCTATGACTATGTTATTCTCTTGAGTTTCTTTGTAACCCTTTTGATAAGATTTGGAAATTGCCTACTTCTCAACAGCAGTATATTAATAGTTACAGTGATTCTCTCATCGAGTGCTCTTTTTGGCTTTGTTCCCAAATACTAGGGGTGTTTCCAGGCAGGGCTGCCACGAACGGCTATGCACTGCACAACCCTAGGAGAGGGTGCCATTCACATAGATTGTAATTGAATGGCGCCACTAGGGTTGTGCAGTGCACAACCTACACAACTGTACTCGGTGGCCCTGGCATAATGCATTGTCGACGCTTTCTTCATCAAGGACAAGATCTTGGGAGAAGCAGAGTGTACCAGTTTGGAACCATTCTCAGGGACTTAGTAAGGGAGCTGAAAGAGTGAGCTGCTGCTGTGACCAGGAAAGGAAAAAAGAAGTACAGTTGTGGCTTTGGGAGGATTATCCTCTGGCAGTGACAGCCATCATATGGAAGCACTACTTACCTTCATTCTCTCAGTAAATAATTTTTTGAGAGCCTACTATGTGAGGGTTGAAGAACAGGAAAGGGTTTGCATAGGAGGGAACATTTGAACGCGGCTTTGTAAGACAAGCAGAATATAAACATGCGAAGATGAGTTGGGAGGGGAGAATTTCAGGGGGAAAAGTAGGGAGAGGAAAGACAAAGGAAACCACAAGGGGTGTATGAGTAATGGTGAATAATTCATCTCAGTTGTATAGAAAGGCACTTGAGAGGGAGTAGTGAATAATAATGCTGATGGGGGAGGGGGTCAAATGATGATGCAGGAGAGGAGGGACTTGAATGCTAAATTAAGGAATTTGGACCTTATTCACCAAGCAATAAGGAGCTATCCAAAATTTGTGGGGTTTAAAATAGCATTACTGAGATATAATTCACATACCATACAATTCACTCATTTAAACTGTGCGATTGAATTGTTTTTTGTATGTTCACATATATCTGCAGCCATCACCATAGTTAATTTTAGAACATTTTCATTACCCCCAAAAAAACTTCCATACCATTAAACTATTAACCCCCCACCTACCTTCCCTCCTCGCAGCCGTAAGCAATGGCTAATCTACTTTCTGTTTCTATAGAATAGCCTATTCCTGACATTTCATATAAATGGAGTTGTTACAGCATGTGGTCTTTTTTGACTGGCTTCTTTCACTTAGTATAATGTTTTTAAGGTTCATTTATGTTGTAGCATGTATCAGTACTTTGCTTTTTTATGCAAAATAATATTCCATTGTGTGGAAATAAGTATCCATTTGTCTGTTGACGAACCTTTGGGTTGTTTCCACCTTTTGGCTATTATGAATAATGCTGCTGTGAACATCTGTCTATAAGTTTTTGGTTGGACATACGTTTTCATTTCCTTTGGGTATAGGAGTAGGATTGCTGAGATACATGCTAACTCTATGTTTAACCTCTTAATGAACTTCCAGGCTGTTTTCCAAAGTTGCAGCACCATTTTATATCCCCACCAATGTGTATAAGGGTTTCTCCACATCCTTGTGAACACTTATGATTGTCTTTATTTCAGCCATGCTAGTGGGTGTGAAGTGTTATCTCATTGAGTATTTGATTTGCATTTCCCTGATGACTAATGATGTTGAACATCTTTTCATGGGCATGTTGGCCATTTGTATGTTTACTTTGGAGCAATGTCTATTATGTGTCTTTTTATTGTTGAGTTTCAAGAGCTGTTTATTCTGGATTCTAGACTCCTACCAGATATATGATTTACGAAATCTTTTGTTCCATTATTTGGGTTGTCTTTTTCACTTTCTTAATAGTTAGCGTCCTTTGAATCACAAAGTATTTTAACTTTGGTAAAGTCCAATTCATCTGTTTTTTCTTTTGTCGCTCATGCTTTTGGTGTCACATCTTGGAATCGATTGCCAAATTCTAGGTCATGAAATTTATCCGTGTAAATCCAGACTGTTTTCCAAAGTTGTAGCACTATTTCATAGGTTTTATAGTTTTTGCTCTTACATTTAGGTCTTTGATTGATTTTGAGTGAATTTTTGTATATAGGTTGTGAGGTAGGGGTTCAACTGATTCTTTTGCATGTGGATAACCAGTTATTCAGCAGTATCTGTTGAAGAGACTATTCTCTCCACTATTGAATGGTGTTGGTACCCTTGTTGAAAATCAGATGTGGGGGTTTATTTCTGGACTTTCAGTTTTATTCTTTTGGTCTCCGTGTCTGTCCTTATGCGAGTATTATACTGTTTTTGTTACTGTTGCTTTGTGGTAAGTTTTGAATCAGGTATTGTGAGTCCTCCTACTTCTTTTCAAGATTGTTTTGGATATTTGGGGCCCCTTGCATTTCCATATGAATTTTAGAATCAGCTCATCAGTTTCTACAAAAAAGTCAGCTGGGATTCTGATATTACTGCTATGAATCTGTCATCTAAAATTTTTAAGGAGGAGTGTCATATGATCACAGTGCTATTTTAAGACTAGAAACCTGGCCAGGCATGGTGGCTTACACCTGTAATCTCAGTACTTTGGGAGACCAAGGCAAGATGATCGCTTGAGCCCAGGAGTTTGTGACTAGCCCAAGCAACGTAACGAGACCCTGTCTGTACAAAAAATTTTAAAGAATCAGCTGGGTTTGGTAGCACACACCTGTAATCCCAGCTACTTGGGAGGCTGAAGCAGGAGGATCGCTTGCGCCCAGGAGTTGGAGGTTACAGTGAGCTATGATCGTGCCACTGTACTCTAGCCTGGGTGATAGAACAAGACCCTGTCTTTAAAAAAAAAAAATAGAAACCCAACAATACTGTGTGAATTAAGAGTGAAAAAGGAGAGACATTGGATACCTGGAGATCAAATAGGAAACTGCTGTAGTAGTTCAAGAAAATGATAGGGACTGAACTAGGAAAAGATAGTGAGGACGGATTTGAGATACATCGAAAAGGTTGAAGTGACAAGATGACAGGACTTGAGGACTGACTACATGAGGGGGCTGAGTGAGAAAGGGATGGAATGTCAAGGATAGCTATGAGGTTCGAAGATAGGCTAATTGATTTAGATTATGGTACCTTTTTTTTAACTTTGTGTTTTGAAATGATTTTTGACTTACAGAAGAATTGCAAAGATACTACTCCTGTATACTCTTCACCCAGCTCCCCCTAATGTTAATATCTTGCATAACTATGGTAAAATTATTAAAACTGAAAAATTAACATGCGTACAATGCTATGTGAACTCGACTACAGATTTATTTAGATTTTACCAGTGTTTCCATAAGTGTCCTTTTTCTGTTGCAGGATCTAATCCAGGATCCCTAGTTGTGTTTAGTTGTCATGTCTCCTTAGTCCCCTCTAGTCTGTGACAGTTCCTCAGTCTTTGTCTTTCACAGCCTTGACAATTTTGAAGAGTACTGGTCAGTACTCTTTGTAGAATGCCCCTAATTTGGGTTTATCTGATGTTTTTTTCATGACTTGATTGCGATTTTGCAATTTGGGCATCCAATAAGTTGATGCTATCAATGGTTCATACTTATTTTGTTCCTTACAATGTGCCAGGCACTTGAACTAGGTGCTTTAAGCATTCAATCCTTGCAGTTACCCTATGAGATAGTGTTATTGTAATCCCCATTCACCAGATGAGGAAACTGAATTTAAAGGGTTAAGTATTCTCTCCCTGAAGGCAGCTGGACAAGGGAAGCCAAGTAACATATCAGAATATTCTTATGCAAGCATGTAATTAGAACAAATGAAGTTAGATGAATTAAAATTTTAATATGAGCTGTTGCTGATGTGACTCATAGTAGGGATAGATTTTCTATTGAAATCAGAATAATTATAGCTATTATGTATTGAGTCCTAGCTGTATGCTAGGCATTGTGCCAGTTGCTTTTCTTGCTTTATCTCATTTGATCCTCTCCAAACCTTGTGAGACACGGGTACTATTTTTATCCCCATTTTACAGATGAAAATTCCTCCAATCTCTTGCCCAAGGCCACAGTGCTGTTAAGTGACAGAGCCAGCATGTGGATCCAAGTCTGTCTTGACTCTAAAGCCTGTAGTCTTAGCTACTTAGCAATGCTACCTATTCTGTTTCCATCCTCTTAATAGGGATGAATTTGCCAATGGGACCAGAAAACTTGATATTTATGGGCTTGGGTGTGAACACTGCTTGGGTGTGGACACTACCAAATATGCATTTGCAACTCTCTTTATTTTATACCTCAGTGTACGGCCAACCACATTCTTTCTTTAGCTGTAGTTCAAGCAGGTTACAATCTGGTCTTTCAAGTCTGGGATTTTAAAGACTAACTCTTAGTAGGCATTCTTATTTCCCTTTTATCTAAATTCTTGAGGGAAGCGTCTTTGTGATCTCCTTAGACTGACAAAAATGGTAAATTCTCAGAAAGATGTAAACTGAGGGAAATAATGGGAAGACTGAGGATGGGCATTTAACTGTGGAGTGTAGGGAAGTTTTCCTGGAGAAAATGATGCTTAATTGTGCATTTTAAGGGTAAATGAGAGTTAGGCATAAGATGAAAGGTGGGAAAGCCATTCTGGAAGAGTGAATAGGATTAGTAATGGCACAACTTCTTGATGTTGGAGATTTAAATTTTAAAAACAAAATTATGAAAATATTAAGAAAACAATAAGTGACGCTATAATTCCCGGGTTGTAAAAGATTTTCAAAGCATGATATCCAGACAGAAGCCATAAAGGAAATGACAAATACGTCTGATTACATAAAGTTTAAAAAAGCTTCCATACATCAAAAAACTACCATAAGCAGAACTGCAGCAATAACAACCTGGGAAAAATATTTGCAATAAATGGCAAACAGTCATTAATATATTAAATATAAATAGCTCTTTATAACTCATTAAAAAAAGAACACACCAGTTGAAACATAGGCATAGTGCACAGATGGTCACATCCCAAAAGAAGAAATACAGCTGGCCAATAAACCTGTTAGAAAATAGTGTAACATTTCTGGTAATCTAAGACGTGCAAATGAAAATGATAATTGTGTGTATGCATTTTGCCTTTTAAACAAATGATAATTACCTGTTGGCCAGGTTGCAGCAGAAAGCACATTCTCATATGTTGTTGGCGGGAGTATCAATTCAAATAACTTTTCTGGAGGGCAGTTTAGTATTGCGGATCAAAATCCTTAAAATGGATATTCAATCCTTTGAAGATCTAGAAAGTCTATGAGTGTGGACTAAGGAAATAGTAAAGGAACTGAAAATATTGACGTAACTTACATGTTGTGTAACGGGAAGATATTGGTTGAGTAAATCGTTGCATATCCATATAATTGACTACATTGAAGCTATTGGAAAATGAGGTGCTAGAGTGTATCGATTGACCTCAAGTATGATTAGGAGACAGTTTGGCATAATGCGTGAGGCTGCCATGCTGGAGAGATAGGCGGGGTGCAGAGGAAAGAAGGCTTTGTCTGTCATGCTGAGGACCTTGAGCTTTTTCTGCAGGTAGTAGCGAACCATGGAAGGATTTAAAATGGTAGATCAGAGGGGCATTTCAGATAGATCCCTTTTTGGAAGTGTGCCTGGAAGTAGGAGACCAGTGAAGAGATTATTGCAGTGCTCCTAAGAGAGCTGATGAGAGCCCTAGGGTATGAACATTAGTGGATAGAGCCATAAGACAGACTTTCAGCAGCCCAGTGAGTTAATCTTCCCTGTGGTGGGTAATGGTTATGTGCGCTTGGCCTCAGGAATCCCCAGAGAGCTGCATGCCATCACAGGAGGTGGAGCCAGGAGGGCTGGGCCTGGGGAGATAGTGGGCTAGGCCAAACACCAGTCTCCTGTACCTGTCTTACTCTCTGCCTCCCTTTCATTTGCCTTCCCATGCCCCTTCACTGCTTAACCTGGCTAGTGCCTCATTTAGGATGGTCTGTGGTGACTGCCCCTTCTCCCACTTACAGTTCTCATAGTACTAACAATTCCTCCTGTGAACAAAATCCGTCTTCTTTAGGTCCTGTGAAATGGGGGTTTGTTGAATCTATTGTTGAGATGGAGCAAAAGCGGATGGGAGGATGAACCATGATGGCAGTGAACTTGGGACTGATACAACTATGGGGACAGGAATAGGAAGCAGTACAAGTGATGGCTGAGAGGTTGGGTAGAGAAGGTGGGAACCTGGAGCCAGAGCAGTTCAGAGGTAGGGGATGAACTGGAACAGCAAGTGGTACCTATATTGGGTGCTGAGGAAAGAGCTGAATTAGCTGAATTTACAAGTTTTGGGGTAGGAGAACCTTGGAGTGGTACAGGGATTTTTCCTGGGGAAGCTGAGAGTGTGGTTTTGAATGGAACCTGTGGATTTTTAGGAAAAAAAAAAGTCAGAAAGACCTCAGTTTTGTAAGAATTCAAGGATTGCAAGTGCCCACCAAAAGACCTGGGGATGAGGCAGGTCGGAGCTAAAACAAGCCTGTCTTTGGGGAATGCTGGACTCTGAAACTCATCTGTGTAGACATAATTTGCTGCCCTGTTGGATTTGTATTTTGAGGTATCTCATTGTAGAGAGTAGATCTTATGAGCTGACTGGTGGCACAGGTATGGGGCCATTGGCTTGACTCCCTGTGTGCCATGTGATCAAGGGGTAGGGTTAGAGTCTAAAGAGAAGAAGCCCCCATGAGGCCTGATTTGTGTCAGGTGTGTGGTGGAAAGTGCACTGAACTGGCAGTTAGGGGACCTGGGTTCTCACCAGAAGGCTTTTCAGAACCTTTCCCCCTTAGTTTCTTCTCTAAAATGGGGTTTCATAAGATAGCCCTGCCCTCCTCCCAGGCGACGGGAAAGTGGAAGTGCTGTGCAGCGCTTCTCCGTATGCTGCTTGCTCTTGCTCTGCGCTTCAGGTGCCGAGCTGGGCAGATTTCAGCAGGAATGCAAAGTGCCAGGTTGGTGCTGGGATATGCTCAGATACTTAATTATCTTCCCACTGTCCTTGTTTGCATTTCCAAGTGTCCTCTCCTCCCACTCTGTTTGCAGCCGAAGGGATAGTTTAGCTTTCTGTCTCTGAAAACACATGCTACCAAATTTGGAGGCAATTAGAAGCCAACCAAGGACGAAAGCAGGGTTGTTTCCAGGTCAAGGCTGGGGGCCCTTGGGCCTCTGAATTAAAATGTTATTTTCATGTGGCTCTATTGGCTGATGGCGATTATGGATGTGACGCTAGCATGACAGAGCAAAGAGATTCAGTATCATAAATCTTTGAAGTTGCTAAAGGAAGCCATGAGTTTATTGGAAATGGAATGTGATGAATTTGAGGTCCTTTTTCAAATCTGCTGATTTGATATGTGTACATGTATCTGATTTAAAGATTGCTTGAAAAAGATACCCTCTCTCCTGGTGATGGGAATAGTCAGACAAGATGAGAAAGCCCAAAGTACTGATTAGAATGATGCGGCCACATGAAAGTAACTGTCGGAAAACTCAGAGTCAAGACTAGATTAGCTATCTCAAACGAAGTTAGATCCTTGACTGATGGAATAACAGAACAACCAATTGGGTTGGGACTGGAGGCTCGTTCCCTTTAGTAGGTTCCTGGGCTTCCGGCATAGGGAAGTTGTAGATAAGAACCAGCCAAATGGAATTATAAAGGAAATTTGCCCCCAAGAATCTGCTCATCTCCTCTTGGCTGTGGGTATAGAAAGGTAAAATTTAACTGTAGCGCCCAGTGTTGCATTTTTACTTCTCTGTTTAGCATGTTGGAAGTGTCTTGGGTATTCCAGAAGCTCAGGAAGGCTGCTGGCATGACACTTCGGTGACTCCAGAAGTATTGAGGATCTTTCCAAAATGGTTGGGGCCCCTGTCTCCTCCCTCTATACTGTAGCTTCTGAGTATAGCCTTTGATGGGCCTGCTGCTGGGTAACTATGTGCAGCCTCCACCTTGGTCCCTTGCCTAAGGTGAGTAACTTTACTGCTGGGTCAGGGGTAAAGAATACCAGCTTTGTTTATTTCTTTCTTGGCCTGTTCCTGAGGGGTGGGGTGGGAGTGGGGATAAATTAATGTTTGGATAATTGAAATTCCAAGTCTACAATCCTTATCCAAAACCATTAGGGTGATATGTATTTCAGAAACCAGAATTTTTTGGATTTTAGAAAGACAATACCGTGCATGTAGAATATTTTACATCTACTCCCAGTGGGGTTTGGAGCAGTACTGCACAATCAAATACATTATTATTTTTGTGGAAAACATGTGAATATTCACCATAACTGGAATAAATAAAATCTATAAATAGCCTTACCTCAGTTCATGTCATGTTTTGCTATCACAGTAGCTTTGAAAAAAGACAAACGTTCAGTTTTTAGAGCTTTTTGGATTTGGGGATTGCCAATAAAGGATTGTGGACCTGTAATTATCATTGGCTTTGTACTTTTAATCAACTTGATCATATGGGAAAAGGCATGTTTTCAGTGGCTGTTTCCTTGGAGGGGCTATTTGGTGAGGTATCACGCAGGTGATGGACTCCTGACCATGTTCTTTTTAAGACCCTTTCTCTTTTCCATTCTTCTTTCTCTTCCTCTTGGCAAGGATTCTAGTATGTGTCCTTCCTTATAGTGATTTTCCTTATAGTACCCTTTTCTTCTAAATGTGGACTCTGAGAGAACTGAAGACCATCCAAATGCTAAAGAACATACACATGCCAAAGTCAACAAGCCCATAATGCAGATAATATATGTTAATAAGAGCTCTCAACAAGATAGGGACCCATGCCAACAATTTTAAACTATACCATTAAGTCACTATAGGTAAAGGAACTCTAGAAACATGACTTTCACTCTTTTGTCAATCCTTAATCTTGCTGAATGTCTTTGACTCCTGTAGTAATTCAGTCCAAGGTCAAAAATTCAGCATATCAGGCCATCAGGAGTGGTCGACTCTCCTGAAGCATTTGTTAAACATGCAGATTCCTGGGGTCCATTCCTTGTAGAATCAGAATTCTTAGTGGGGAACCCAGTGATATATGTTCAACAAGCTCTTCTGGGGACTAGTTTTTTTTTGTCCTTCTTGATGTTTGAGAACCATCGTATGGGCGAAGGTCAAACTGCCACAGCTGCAGGTTTTCAAAGGTTGTAACCCAGGCCTACGTCACACCAAGTATCAGGGAACTGAACTGATGTGTTTCTTAGAATGACAAGGCTATTTTTGTTTGGTTTGACATGGGAGGAGAATGGAAGAGTAAAAACACCTAGGCATCCCTTGAAACAAAATAATTGAATCAAAGGGAGGTTTAGAACCTGGGGGTGGCAGTTTGATAGGGTTGCCAGATAAAATATGGGATGTCCAGTTAAATGCGAATTCTAGATAAACAATGGATGTATTTTATATAAATATATTCCATGCAATATTTAGGATGTACTTATAGCAAAACGTTATTCATTGTTTATCTGGAACTTGCGTTTAACTGGGCATCCTGTATTTTTATTTGCTAAATTTGGCAATGCTGAGTATTGATAAACTCATCTTCTCCTATGGAAGGCAAACCAGATGGCGTGTGTGTGTGTGTGTGTGTGTGTGTGTGTGTGTGTGTGTGTTCGTTCCATGCTCAGAATCTATTTTTACCTGCCCTGGGTTAAAAGCTTCTAAGACTCACTACTTGTGTAATGAAACTGAAGCATTGGAAATTTGAGTCTTGTCACTTCCCTCTTTGTCTCTCTCACACACGTGTGTGCACACACACATGCATGCATGTGCAAACAGAAACACGTACTTTGGGAAACCACCTGCTTGCCTTTTTAAAATTTTTATATTACATTTTTTGTGTTAGATTTTGGTTATTTTTTGTTTGTTATTGTTAAAATAACATTGTGTCACTGTGTCCAGCATTTCGTTTGCTTGCTAACTATTCTTAATTCTTCAATTGCAGATCTTTCTCCTGGCCTGCCCTCCATGTCGGGGAGCTACCGTCATCTTCAAGTAAGAGAAAATTGTTTTTGGCTCTATTGCCCTTGCTATTCAGACTATTTTTGTCTGTTTGATAACAAAAGATGATGAGCACATTGGTGTGAACACCATGGGCTTGCACCACTTTGTCTCTGAAATTCCCCAAAGGACAACAAAAATCTATGAGGGCCCACTGAAAAAGGGAAATGTTGTATGTGGAGATGTGATTTTTGTCAAGCCCTGACAAATCCTTTTTAGCAAATCCTTGTGGTAGGGGTTGTCTGGCCAAGGCATTTTCCTTTGGAAGGTTGCTGCCCTGCTAAAGTTTCTCTTGAGAGCATGCTAAGGGCCAGACAGCTTCTCTCCTCTCAAGAATCTTGGTTTTGTGATCCTACTGCTCCACTGAGGATATGGTTCTTCACATTGAAGGGTATTGTTCTTATGTTTTGATGGTTTTTTTTTTCTTAAAGTACAAATTAAAATGAGGAGAGAAAAAATATCGCCTTATTACAAGTCCTGACTTTCATAAAAATAGCAAACATCAAATCCATTCAAGTATATTGCAGGCAAACCGTGTTTCTCTAAAGGCAAGTTTACTTAAATGAAATTATCAAGAGTCCCGGAACCCTCATTTTAACTGTGAGTTGTGACCATCTCACTTATCAAACCTTTTATTAGAGTTGCTAATGAGAAGCTAAATCCACTGAATTAATTTCGTCTCTTTTCCTCTTCCTTGACCCCCGTTTTGGAGCTGTTCCTGAGCAGTGAAATGGCCGCAAGCCAGAGGGAGGGAACAGGAAGTAAAGAGCCTAGCAGATTCTTGGATAATTGAGAGTGGCGTAAATGGCTTTCTGATTTACTTAAGTCATTAAAGTGTTACATAGGGGGAAAAAGACCCCATTTGCTGTTTCAAATAGCCCCTTGAAATAGCCACTTAGTCTCTTGCCTTAGGTGAGTAACTTTCTGCTAGATGAGGGGTAATGGATCCTGATTTCATATATTTCTTTACTTGGACAGCTCCTAAAGGAAAGGGGTGTTTAACCCTGTTTCTCTCCCTTGATTTTGCAAAATGAGCTCAATTACTCAGTGTAATGGTTTTAAAGTAACATTTATTGGTTTTATTTCATTTTTAAATGAAATAAAATCTACAATTCTCATTACAGAAAATACAGAGACACATAAAGAAGAAAATAAACATCACCCTTAATGCTACCACCAAGAGATAACTTTGGTTATTGCTTTTCTTTTTTTAATAAGCAGAGATCATATTGTATATTGAGATGTTTATTGCATCTTTTCTAAATTTAATTTAATTTATTATTTATACATTTATATACATGCATAAATATGATCAATGGATTTATTTTTTTATAGTGGTCCTTTTTTTCTTTTCCTGTTTTTTGTTTGCTTCCTAGCTCTCTCTGCCTTTTCACACCATTCTTGCACCTTGCATATTACCAAACCAGTATGTACCTTTCTGTATTTTTCTCCATGGACATAGGTTTTCTCTCTCTCTCTCTCTTTCTCCCCCCCGCCCCCCGCCCCCCGTTCTCTCTCACTCAGTCACTCACAGACACACACACACACACACACACACACACACACATGCACACATACACATGGGTTTTGTAACACTTTGTTCGTTGTTTGTTTTACAAAAATAGGATCTTATATATACTTCTTGGTTTTTCACTCAACAATATCTTATAAATCTATCAAAGTCTATTGGTATAATTTTATTCTTTTACCAGGCTGCAAAATATTTCACAGATTCACAACAGTTTATTCAGCCATTCCTCTGTTAATAAACATTTACTTTCTTTCCAGATTTCTGCCACTATAACCAGTGCTGAAATAAACATCATTGTGCATATGCCTTTATATATTGTTGCTTTTCATTTAGATAGATAAATAGATAGATGGATATAGATACAGGTTTATAGATATATATATGAATATTTATAGATAAAATATATTTATGTTAAGAGGTGTTGTCTTATTGATTTCCAAAGACAGGCTGTTATACTTCACTTTTTGCTTTTGTATGTAATATATGAGATTATTCTTTTCTTCATATCCCTATCAGCAACAGATGTTATGGTTCTTTTATAATTTTGACAATCTAGATATGATTCCTTGGCTATTAGTGAATTCCAGTATTACCTCATTTTTTTGTTCAATTAAATTTGTTCTTCTTTGAATTGTCTGTTCACATCATCTCCCCATTTTCCTATGAGCTGTTTGTATTTGTCTTCATTTGTAATACTTCTTGGTATATCTTAGATATCAGTCCTTTGTCTGCCATCATTACAGATATCTTTCCCAAATCTATATGTATTTATTTTGTGGATGGTATATATTTCCGTATACTTTTTTATACTTTTTATATCCAGATATGACTCTTTTCTTGTATAGCTTCTGGATTTCCAGTCTTGGTTAAGATTGGTTCTTAGAGATGGGTAGCCATTTGTACTAGAGTAATACAGTAAATAATCCCTACTTTTCCCTGTGACCAGAACTGCCATTTTTTTGGCTATTAAATATTTGACATATTAGGATCTACTTATAGATTATCTATTCTGTTTCATCTGTTTGTCTATTCATGTACCCAAATCATATTAATTACATTACCTTTTAAAAATATTTTTCTTGACTATTCTTTGGCACTTTTTCCTACATAGAAATTTTAAGACCACTTTTACTCACCCTCTTCTCCCAACCCCTATTGGAATTCTAATTAGAATTGCATTAAGTTTGTATTTCAGTTTTAAATTATATGGCTTCTTTTATCTAAGAAATGGTATTTCTTTCTACCTGTTGAGATCTTGTTTTATGTCTTTTGATTAGATTTATTTTTTTCTTCATATCTGCCCTATGCCTTTCTTGATACATTTATTCCCCAAGAACTTACAGCTTTTTTCCCCTGTTGTGAGTGCAATATTTTTCCTCTTTCCATTCCTAAGTGCTTCTTGCTAGAATAGTAAAAGGTTATTGATTTAAAAAATATTTACCTTCTCTCTGGCTATATTAATCAAATTCTCTTGTTAATTCTGGTAAATTTTATTTCAGTTTTGTCTCTTTCTGATGGCTGTACCAGTTATTTCATTTTTTGCTACATTTGCTAGAAGCTCAAACAGAGTTAAATAAAATGGTGCTGGTGGGCTGCTCTGCTTAAAACTGATTTTAAATTGAAATGTTTTCTGTGTTCTTCCATATTTACTGTTGGTATTTGCTAAATAGTCTATTATATTTTAATAGCTTTCACATTTACTTAGAGATTTTTTTAAAGAGGGGGAATGGTTGCTGTATTTTATCACATGCTTTTTTGACATTTATTGATCATGTGGGTTTTTTTCACTTAAGTTTTTGATACAATTAATTATTACAATGATAGATTTTCTGGTTTTGAACCACTTTTAAAATACTGAAATGAACTCTGCTTATCATAGTATATTATTATTTTGATACATTGCTGGAAGCTATTTGTCAATATTTTATTTAGAACCTTGCTTCAGTATTCATAAGTGAGATCAGAGTCATTTTTCTTTGTATTCTTTCCATCAGGATTAAGGATTAAGGTTATGGTGCCCATGTAAAATGTACTGGTTCTTCTTCTCTGGCCTGGAATACTTTAATTACCCTGAGAAATTATGTGTCCTTTAAAGGTCAGATAAAACTCATCTATGAAGCCATCTGGTCTTGGTGCCTTTTTCAGCAGGTAGACCTTTCCAATGTGTTCTATTCAAATCTTTTTGGGTCTATTTTGGTCATTTATATTTTCTTGGGAAATTATCCACTTCTAAGTTTTCAAATTTGTTGCCATCAATTTAGTTGAGCATGTAGTATCCTCTTATTTTATAATTTAAAAAATGTCTCCTCATCCATAGTCATGTCTTTCTTGGAATTAATCCTGTCTGTTTTTCTGCTATTTATTCTATATTTAAATCAGGTTAGCAAGCCCTTTATTTTCAGTCACTTCATAGAACCATATTTTGGATTTATTTATCCTTTCTACCTTACTTCATTTATTTTTTTCCTACTTAATTTTCAGCTTTTATCTTTACTGATTCCCTCTGTTTTTTTCTAATCTCTCAAGACAAGTATTTATTCCTTTACTTTCTGTTTTCTTTAATTACAGTTTTCTATTCTGCTTTGTTCACTTAATGATATCATAAGTTTTCCCCATTTTATTATAAACTTTTCATCTATATCATTTTTATTTTTATTTATTTTAGTTTCTTATTTTTTTTTTAAGACAGAGTCTTACTCTGTCACCTGGGCTAGAGTGCCATGGTGTCAGCCTAGCTCACAGCAACATCAAGCTCCTGGGCTCAGCCTCCTGAGTATCTGGGACTACAAGCACATGCCACCGTGCCTGGCTAATTTCTTCTATTTTTAGTAGAAATGGGGTCTCACACTTGCTCAGGGCTCAGGATGGTCTCGAACTCCTGAGCTCAAGAGATCCTCCCACTTTGGCCTCCCAGAGTGCTAGGATTATAGGCGTGAGCCACCACGCCCAGCCAGCATATCATTTTTAAATTAAACTTTATATTTTGAGGTTATATATGTAATTATAGCATGAGGGGACTTCAAAAAGTTTGTGGAAAATGCAATTAAAAGATAAAAATAAAAATATAAACTTCATTTCTCAACATAGGCTTTATAGAGTTCAAGACACTTTTGTAAGTGATGATACGAGCAATTTAGTCCATCCCTAAAGAGCTGAGGGTCCTAGGAACTTAGGTGTGTCAGCGCAGTCTTTTTTTAGATTATTAACTGAAGAAAATAGGTGCCATTTATAGATTTTTAAGTTTAGGAAACAAAGAGAAGTCAGAAGGAGCCAAATCAGGGCTGTAAGGTAATGTCTAATGATTTCCCATCGAACCTCTCACAAAATTGCCCTTGTTTGATGAGAGGAACGAGCAGGAGCATTGTCATGGTGGAGAAAGATTCTCTGGCGAAGCTTTCCTGGGCATTTTTCTGCTAAAGTTTTGGCTAACTTTCTCAAAACACTCCCATAATAAGCATATGGTATCATCCTTTGGCCCTCCCAAAAATCAAGCAAAATGCCTTGAGCATCCCAAAAAAACCATTGCCATGAAATTTGCTGTTGACTAGTCTGCTTTTGCTTTGACTGGACCACTTCCACCTCTTGGTAGCCATTGTTTTGATTGTGCATTGTCTTCAGGATCAGATTGGTAAAGCCATCTTTCATCTCCTGTTATAATTCTTTGAAGAAATGCTTCAGGATCTTGATCCCACTTTTAAAAAATTTCCAGTGAAAGCTCTGCTCTTGTGTACAGCTGATCTGGGTACAATGATTGTGGGACCTATTGAATGGAAAGTTTGTTCAACTTTATTTTTTCAGTCAAAATTGTGTCAGTTGAGCCAGTTGAGATGTCTATGGTATTGGCTATTGTTTCTGCTGTTAGTTGTTGGTCCTATTCAGTTAGAGTGTGAACAAGGTGGACTTTTTCCTTGCAAATTGATATGGATGGTCTGCTGCTGCAGGCTTCATCTTCAACATCATCAACATCATCTCATCCCTTCTTTTTTTTTTTTTTTTTTTTTTTTGAGGCAGAGTCTCGCTTTTGTTGCCCTGGCTAGAGTGAGTGCCGTGGCATCAGCCTAGCCCACAGCAACCTCAAACTCCTGGGCTCAAGCGATCCTCCTGCCGTACCTCCCAAGTAGCTGGGACTACAGGCATGCGCCACTGTGCCCAGCTAATTTTTTCTGTATATTTTTAGTTGTCCAGCTAATTTCTTTCTATTTTTTTGGTAGAGACGGGGTCTCGCTCTTGCTCAGACTGGTCTCAAACTCCTGACCTCAAGTGATCCTCCCACCTTGGCCTCCCAGAGTGCTAGGATTGCAGGTGTGAGCCACCGCGCCCGGCCCATCTCATCCCTTCTTAAATTGAGTTATCCATTTGTAAGCCAATGATTTCTTCGGGGGCACTGTCCCCATAAATTTCTTGTAAAGCATCAGTGATTTCACCATTCTTCCACCCAGGCTTCACCATAAATTTGATGTTTGTTTTTGCTTTAATTTTAGCAGAATTCATGTTGCTCTGATAGGGGCTCTTTCAAACTGATATCTTATCCTTCTTGGTGCCTCAAACTATATCCTTTTCAGACATGTTACAGCAAGTAAGTACTAATTTATTTTTGTGCAAAAAAATTTTGAAATCCATGCATAGTTTTTTCATAATAGACATTTTTCATGAACTTTTTGAAGACCTCTTGTATATTAAATATAATAACAATACTATAGATGCAGTTCTCAGAAAAAAAATATAGAGAAATACCATTTACATTTTACCTAGTTTTCTCCAGTGGTAACCTTACAAAACTATAATACAGTATCTCAGCCAGGATATTGACATTGATACAGTCTGATATAGCAGAACAGTTGCATCACTGTGAGGATCTCTCCTTTTGTCCTTTTATAGCCACACCTACCACCCTCCTACCTACACCCCATCCCTGACCCTCGGCAACCACTGATTTGTTCTTCATCTCTGCAATTGTTTTATTTCAAGAATCTTGTATAAATACCGTTATACAGTATATCGCCTTTGGGATTGACATTTTTAATCACTTAGCATAATTCCCTGGAGATTCATTCAAGTTTTTATGATACACCCAATTTTTAATGGGTGCATATTATAATATTATTCCATTGTGTACAGATATGTGCAGTGTGAAGTTAAAAGTATTTTAGAAAGTAGACAGCTCTTAATAACTCTACCTTATGTTAGTATAGTCCTTTACTGTTTTTAAAGTATTTTATCTTAAATTACCTCATCTAATCGTTAAAGTAATGTTGTGAGATAGGGAATACGTTATCCATACCACAAATAAAGTATTTGGGGGCCAAGAAATTAAATAACTTGGCTAAGATTACATAGAGCCAGAGTCAGGATTCTTATTGTTCCTTTTCCTGTTAATGCTCAAGATCAGGTTTACAGTGTGCCTAGTCATGATTGGAAACACTTGCCATTGATTATCTCACTTAATCATTCTAACAGATCTGTAGTTCTGTGGGAAGTACTAGTAGTATCCCCAGTTAGATGAAGAAAACTGATGCTCAGAAAGTTTAAGTGACTTCAGTAGCTTGTACGTGGTACATGTGGGATTTGAACCAATGTCTTTCTGACTCCAGAGCTCATATTCCTAATCACTACCTTATGTTGAAGTGAATATTTTCTACTATTCCAGTATTATTTAAATAGTTAAAGCATGAAAGCATCTTATTTAAAATTCCATGAATCTCAGTGTACACAGATGGGCACTGCTGTGGTCATTATGCCAGTGTGTCCTATGGGTTCATTGACTAGCACTATATACCTGTCTCTAGCTTTCTCTATGGGTCCTTTGCTGTGCCAGCCATGCATAAGTTTGCCAGCTTTCCAGCTAAGCAGGGGCTGGCATATTCTTCCTGGAGGCATGCCCAGTCACTGCAGGAAAGGCGCATGGTGTGCACAAGCAGGCCACATGCCCTGTGCTGGGCAGGGGCTGGCAGTTCCCTTTGAGGTGAGGAAGGGGCAGCATTCTCCAAAGGGTTCCCATGGTATACTTGACAAGGGGGAATGCGGGTTCCCCAGCGTTCTGGCTGGGTCCTATAGTGCTTTATTTATATGCATCTCAGTTGGCACGTGACTTCCTAAGTCCCGTTGCCTTAGCCTGCTGCTGGAAAGGCTGCCTCAGCAGAAAGCGTGCATCCAGGATGTGGAGCTAAAATTGGAAGTGGTTTCTACGTGGCCCACCACCCCAGCAAGCCTGGGCATGGTACTTTTTTGATCTGTAATATCTCTAACTCCTAGAATTCCAGCCTGGCAGCCTTCTGCCTCTGAAGGCCTCTTATTCTCCCTGCTCTTGGCTCCTTGTCTCTGTGGATGCTCATATAGC